>SJOL01006460.1:869846-883906 GCA_004794785.1 Opisthorchis felineus | reverse complement strand
TTCGGCTGTGAAAATTTTAAGGGTTTGGATAAATATCATTAAATGCTAAACGTTTTGTCAAGGATTCTTTCCTTCAAACTACGGTTTCAGAGAAATTATGGAGTGTGTTTCTAAAGGTCGGCCAAAGCAGCAGGGTTTGGACGCACGTTATATAAATAATGAGTGAAAATGCGTGGTTCAAACACGCGGAATAATCCCTTACCACAATTTGCGGGGAATATTCCAGGAAATCCTCTATTTGTTCGCTTGCGATGCGTGCAATTTAACCAGTCTTATTTGCATCATGCGCATAACTTAACACTAAAAAATTGGTCCGCACGCCTTAAGACGCTCAACCTCTGCACTCTGTCCATCCACGTTAACCCGTTTGATTACAAGCAGAAAATCGAGATTCTTTGTTTCAGATACCAGAAACCAAACGCAGCCGCACGTACAAGCCAAACCAGAACATTTGACTGATCAAAAGAGGCTCAGCCGCTCAACTGAAGTCTCTACCGACGGGAATACGTGGCTGCCTAGTGCAGTGGGATAAACTTGTGCGTTGCGAGTGGCAGGTCTGTTGTTCGGATCCGGAGTTGGCCGCTCAACATCTACAGTCTCCAGTCAGTGCATAAATAACTGGGTCTATGCCAGGTATTTTCTAGCTTTTTTCTAGCTTTGACGCTCTTCTTTGGTGCGCGCAAAATCGCTAAACATCCAGGATGTATAGCGCCTGAGGCAAAATCGATGTTATTTTTGAAGTGATATCGTTTCTAAGGCGTTTCTTCACAAGACACTCATTCGTCCGCAATACAAGAAAGTGGCTTACCACGATAGAAGCAATGAAATATCCGACAGAAAATTCCAGATTGATTGAGTTACTGTTTACCCATCCGAAAACAAAACTTTCGATTTTCCGATGAAAGGCATCTTCGAGTTTGTGAACAACTCTTTCAGGGTAAAAGTAACTTATGCGTTTGGTAAACGTCAAACAGTACATATCCCATGATTGTTACGATGAGATTTCCTGCCATTTTAATCACACTTTACCTTGCCTGTGCGTGAATTTAGTTTGAAGGTGTGTTTCCCGGCTTGTGCAAGACTGACCAATGGACCCAGATTTAAGCCCACTGGTGTGGCTGTGTCTAGTCGTATACCTATTTCACTCGACAGAGAATTCTAGGGCGATAGTTGGCCAGTATTTTGGGCGAGCCTAAGAGCTTTCAGCACTTATGTGCTTGTTTTCTGTGACATTGACAGTAAGCCCTGATCACGTGACAATTTTTAACTAATCATTTGCTTGGCTTTGGTCTGTGGGTGAATCAACTCTCCAAAATGCGTCTCGTATGCCAAAAACGCCCAACATACTACACTTCCCGCCTATTACTTTGGGCTAACCCACTGGTAGAAGGCCATTAGGGCCCTGTATGGCAAATTATTTAAGGCAGCTTCAGCTCGCTCTTGACTGAAGCTACCCATGTTATTTGCTGAGCATTCTACGCCCCCAAGCGCTTCTTTCCAAACAAATCCTTTATTTGGGCTCATCTCTTACAAACCCTCCAACTAAATACTACTCTAAGCCCCAAGAGATGCAGCGCCTCACTTCGAAGATTGACTGGGACCCTTCTGAAATCCATTGGTTTCCTTGTACGAGCTCGGGAGGTACAAGCAGATTTGCTACTGAAGAGAATTTTGATGGATCAGTTAACGTAGACAGACATTGTTTTTTTCACCGAGTTCGGCAAGCTGATTGTAAACGTTTTATCTCTAACAGCGCACTGATGATATCAGCCCGATTTCTGGCAAAATTGCCATATTTGCTCTGCTCGGCGAACAAATCAATGACCAAACATGCAGATTTTCTGGCATTGCGCATATTTGTGATCAGGTCCTCCAAGCAACGATAGATAGTCTCCGAGAAGGCTACATGTAGAGCGTTACATCGTGTGCATTGGCAACTTTTGGATCACAAAAATTTTCTATTGCCAAGTCGTGAACTCGTTGCTTGGGTTAACCGGGGTAATGTAATAAAAATCTAAGAGTATGCTTTGAATCAGCGTATGTATTCCAGCATGACTGGCAGTCAATTTTTGAACTAATGGTTATGCGGTTGATTTGACTGCAAGGTGGATCTACTGTGGAGATACCTTATAAGGCACAACGCTGCACAGCGACCACTGCGTCTAGACCCAACAGTACCGAGTACAGAGTCGCAGGTCACCCACGAAGATCAGTATGTCTGCAGTCTAAGCTGACTTCACAACGGAGATGTGCATCTTGTGAACCAAGCAACTCTACCTTTGCGTTAAAGTCTCGAGCAATTGTGACGCGCTCCCCGTGGTAAACGGATTTTTTGCTCCTTGGTGTAAAATCAGGGTTGCAGTTGATTGGTTTGTTAACAGTATTCAGTATTCAGTGGTCAGTTGTTGAATCAGTACCACTTCTTAGATGGGTAGACGATCGGACATCACGGATTTAGTTGTTCACTCAATCCATTGGCTGGCTTGGCTTGGCTTATGAACTGTCTGTGCAAAGAAACGGCAGATGAAGGTGGATCTTATCATGGTGCCTTTATTGTTGTGACACACAAGACTATTTACTGAGGCGTCCCCCTTGGAATTCCACGGAGCCCCTCATTTGTTGAGTGGAGTCCTGCTGGTCCTGTAGGTTTGGAGATAAAATAGTCCCGGCTACGGTTTCCTTAAAAAACTTGCGATACTGTCCGCTCAGACTGTAAATCAGACCACGTACAAACATGAACGTCACAAATAAAAATGTTGTTATGCGCATCAGTCGTCTGGTATTGCCGGCAGCACAGCCGGTAATAAAAAAGGGGTTACTGGTGACATCTCTCTTACACTTCCATGTGCTTCCTCTTTCAACCAAAACCCACTGTGAGCACTCCCTCTGAATGTTTCAGCGCCAAGATTAGCCGCTTTGTCCGTCACGTCTCACACTCAGCTGCGGCTTCCGCACTTCGGCCTCAGCAACAATCCAAAAATCCTCAAAATTAGTGTTCAAAACCCGGTAGGTGGTCTACTTGACTTTCTTTACTGTTCAAAAACAGAATCAAACAGGACAACATGCATCGCCATCAATATTCACTTCAGTGGCGGTAAGATCGCCGTTGACACCCACGCTTCACTGCAGTACAGCCCCAAGTTTCTTCTAATTTTACTCAGTGTTATACTGGAAAGAAGAGAAAAGGAGCGATTGAGTGGATCAGGTGCTTGTGTTGGCCTATTGCAAGCATCCTGAGATACTTACCACCTCCAAGCGCTCAATCACTATGGAAAGAAAATGACAGCGTGTATGCCACTGATACCTACCAGCTTTATTTCTCACACTCTCCTACCAAGTGAAAGTGGAGTCACGGGAATGATATCATGGAAGGTCGACTGTACCGACAAGACTTCAATCCTGTTATTTCTTTCACATCCTTAATGCGTCATCCACCTAGCAGTTTTCGCTATTCTGAAAGAGGTACGGACAACAATATTTTACTCGGTAGGCAATGTTTCAGCATGAATAGCAAGTGATTTGTTCACCACAGTTGATGTTGCTGGATTCTTCCCGCGAAATGCCTGAGGTGCTTGCTGCGTAACCGAATATACGTTGTTAATTACTATGTTACGAGCCCGCAGATGTCATCCTGTACCAGCGGTGCTCATAAGTATCGGCGGGCGAAAGCGTGAAGACACCTCACTTTACCTGTTGCGGCCACGCAACACCACTTAGAATGTTGCCTGACACACAAAGTGCTTGAGATCCCAGGATAGAGTCTTTTAACGAAACCAGTGACGCAAAGTAGCAAACCTGAATCGGACCTTCGAGATTTGCGCACCGACTTCATCAGACATAATCCCGTCAAAGCCAATGGAACTACCGAGGTGTATGTAACTTCTCCACAGCGTCCAGTGCTTCTTCTTGAATTACGGGGGATATACTCGCACGCTCTGAAGCATGATTTTAGACTGTGCTTGAGCACGGCGCGTGACAAAAGGTGTATAATTTTAATCCGATTGTTCGGCAGAGATTGTTTTTGGCCTTCGTCCTCAAATTTACATTGGGAAGCACATTGACGCCTTTGTGTTTACTGCACTCCTTGCGGGTACCATTTTGAAAATAGGCAGTAATACAGACTCACCTCAGCTGTGTGGACGGGTTTGTTCCGAGTAAACTCGGACAAGGCTGAGCGTACAGGCACTAGCGCGTAGCGAGGGGAAGGTAGTCAGGATCGGGAGCTCGATGACATTTTAGTAGACATATACACTTGGACACTTCCGAGGCTGAAGAAAGCTTCAGATTCACGGTTCATGTTTGGCCTGGATGCAGCACATAGGCCACCTGAATTGTTATCCTTGGAATTGTACGAAACGGTCCAGACATTCTCCTTTTCTAGGCCCCTAATTGTCCAGCTGACAAGTGGCTTTCGAAGATCAGTCGAACCAATCACGTGGAAGAACATGCAGATCTTTCCAAAACTTTCAGCATCACCCAATTCTTTGACATTTCGGTTACCTTAGGATCCTCGGTATGTATAGACATTCGGTTTTAACAGGCCTCGGTGGTTTTTGGGTAGGTTGTGGTTGCCGCCAAGAAGAATCCGCCACCGAGGCTTTTGCGTAGATATAGTCCTGTCAGGGGTGTAGAACCTCCATGAGATTGGCTGAATTGTACCGCGCGTCCGACGCATGTGGGATCAGCACCGCTTATTTCCTTGGCAGACAACAAAGGCGCAGCGGTTAACTCCACACCCAATGCACAAGTTCTAAGCGGAATTCAGTCAGCTGTGCGAAGAAAAGCAGCAAAAGGTCAACAGCAAGCGCTGAACTCAACGTCGAGGGCTGCTGTAAAAGCCCCACAACCACGGAAAATGGAAAACTGCCAGCCTCCAGCTCCATTTCGTCGAAAAAGGCTTTACGATTGTGGACATAGTCATCACTAGTGGCCCCAATAGCCAAAGCCACAAACCTGACTGCAGTGTACTGAAAGTTCCCACATATACCGCGTTGGCCACGCTGATCGCGGACGACCTTGGAGTCCCCCCAAACACAAAGGGAAAGCGAATGAGGTTGAATAGACCACGTAAACTTCACCCCATCAAAGAGCTGTTGACATGATTCAAATTGCAGTTCTCTGCGAAAACGAGCCTCTTGAGAGTGCCATCAATAGGACTACCTCTTGGTGGTGCCATCAAACGCACAAGCTAACTGGCAGAGCTTCACAGCGGAATCTTTCCGGCCAAATCGCGCCAAAGACCAGAGAATCCAAAAGGACACATGTTCACCGCAAACCCTCGAACGACAACAAATCCAGTTGTCCAGTGGCGGTATTGCACGAGCTACAAATAGCAGGCATTAAAAGTTTCAACCACGAGGGTAAAACTACTTCGCCAAATGCAAAACCCCACGCAAACCGGACACTCAGGGGGCAAAAAACTGCAAACAAAGAGCAGTTCTCGAACACACCAAGACAGGGAGTAGACAAGTACGCCGCAGAGACCGCTTCGGAACCTTGGACTCAAACCCGGTATACAGCTATCATATCTTCAAACCTCTCTGGTACCACACCTCTCATCTCATCATCTTCGGACGCAGCGGGGATAGTGTTGGATTGCTTATCAAAAAATGCTTCAGTCTTTTGAACAATTTTTGCGATACTAAACAGTCAATTTGCTTTGGACAGCCATCCATATTCCCCTCTACAGAGACTTGGTTAACACCAGATGTCCCCGACGCAGTGATCTCGGTAGACCGCTACTCCAATTTCCGAACTGACTCGAAACGCGATAGGTCAAGTAAAGTTGCTTTATACTTACAGGTGGCCCCGCCCATCCTGACCGTTCTCTCCGACACCACTCCTGCAACTTTGTGTGATGCACCGTGGGATCAATCCCCGCTGAGTGGGACCGATTCTCTACCTTTCGGCATGGTCTAACGTTGTCCCTTGAGTCCACCGGAAGACAACCAGTTCCTCATAGAGACCGTTGAGCAACTCTCATCCAGCTACTGCTTCAAACATCTCTTGCTGGTAGGCGGTTTTAATGCTCCAAAGGCCTCCTGGATGAAACCCCATCGGTCTAGTGGACATTTTGCATCGCGCTGACCAAATCCATTCAGCAGAACGCTTGGACTAAATGCGTCGTCACACCCACCAGATGCTGCGCAGGCCAACTACCATCCCTGCTGGATTTGTTTACGACGAACGAAAGACACTTCGTTGATCATATAATAAGCAAAGTCTCACAGTGACACAGTGATCACTGTGATGAAACTTGCTTCATCTGCTACTTGGCCAGACGTGGATTCGGAAGTTCTTTCGTGCAGACTTCCCAGAAATGAGTCGATCCCTTGAGCAATTTAAACTGGGACTAGTTACGGCGGAAGATCTATACAGGACTACTGTCCCGAAAATTCATGAGGCTCAGGCGATGTTTGTCCAAAAATCCAGCGCGCAGTCGGATGGACCAGAAGCTGTCTAGAAAAGAGGTCTCCACTGTATTTCCAAAAGATAGCTACAAGTGATACAGAAGCCGAGCTGGCGTTTTGTAAAATGTGGTACTGCTGTAAATCAGAAATCTGCCAACGGAACACACGAAAACAATCCACGATACTGAACCTCGCTCGGAATCTCAACAATGCGCTATTTAAATACATCAGACACCACCGGAGAAACAGGCCAAACGCCTCCTCCTTGAAGGACAGAAGCGGGAAATCCCTAAGTTGCCAAACAGTGATATCGGATGTCTACAGAGAACACTATGCAGGCCCATATTCTGCCCGGCAACCCCATGACATACAGCTTTGTTTTGACGTAATTACGAACGGCCCCGAACCGACTTGGTCTTTACGCAGGAGGACATTCGTGAACTCTTGCACAGTACAAACCCCTCCAGCACGTTGGAACCTGACGAGGCCCACCAAAGCTTCCTGAAGGAAACTTCGCTCAGACTAGCAAAACATTTCTACCTGATGTTTCGCCAGTGCCTTGACGAAGGCGACGTTCCCTCTGCTTTGAAGCGATCGATTGTCACGCCAATCTACAAAACTGGTGGCCAACTAACGCCCGGCAGCCACAGGCCTATTAGTAACACGGGTCCTTCCCAAAACGCCATTGCGTGATAAACCTGCTCGTATTTGTGGACAGCTTCGCCCAAGTTATATACGAAGGGCTCATAACGGATGCCGTATTTTCGACTTCTCAAAGGCATTCGATCGAGTTCCTATCTGACAGATCATTCCAAGTGAAAGTAGGCCCGACCTACTCTTCTCCGGCGCTGGTCACCGTTGGAGCTCCCCAAGGCTCTGTTTTGGGACCACTTCTGTTTCTGATATACGTCAACGACCTTCCAGACGTTCTTTCAAGTCCATGTCTACTTTTTGCGGACGACTTGAAATCCTGGAGTACCAATGCCAGTGTCCTCCAAATGGATATAGACGCTGCAAAGCAGTGGTCGTTGGACTGGCACCTTCCTCTGAATGACGAAAAGTGCGTCCATACGTCATTCGGAGGGGCCCCCTGTAACTCCGTCGTGCATGGCGTGAATGTACTAGAAGGCATTACGAAGATTAATACCATAAAAGGCTTAGAAATATGGTCTTATTCAGACGCGTCTTTCTCACCGCACCATGAGAAAGGTTCTCAAAAGGTTAGACGGATAATTCGGCGAACCTTCTCCCGTATTACTCGCATGGACTTCCAGCTTCTCTTTTGTGCCCACTTCAGACCACTTCTTGAATACGCCAACTAAGTTACGTACTCAGGACGCCAGAAAGACGTAACCCGCATTCAGCGTGTCCAACGAACTGTTACGAAAATGGTTGCCGGCCTTTAATGCGTTGATTATGAAACGCGTCCCGCGGTACTTGACCTACTTCCCCGCGAGTATCATCCCCTCCGAGGAGACCTGATTCTTGCTTAAGCTCCGTTTGAACTAGGTTTGGCCAACAGATTTTTCACCTTCGACCCAAGTAACACACGTGTTAGACGGAACTCCACACCGATACCGCTTTAACGATCAGAGTTGGGCGTTGCTACGGCCGAGAAGCCTATCTCGCAGAACATTGGCCAAAATTACGGGCCGCTTGTCGGCCGGGCACCAAGGCGAGCCCTGATTGGTCGAATCCAGCATGCTGGTTGCCAATGTCGCATACAGAGGGCGTCAGAATTTCCAGGTTTTCACCGCTTACACTATATATACGACCCGCTGCACAAGTGTTCTTGACCTGGTTTTGGGTGCTACTATACGATGTACACCTTTGGTGGTTGCTTTTCATGGGAACGCAGATGGATCCGCCTGCAACTCCCAGGCTAGTTCTCGAGAACTAACCTGAGGAAAAGACCGTTATTGCAACACAGCGGGGACACAGTAACGAGATTTTCAAGCTCAGAGCGCACACCTTTATTAGGAAACAGTTTTTATCATTTCGGGCAGTGGGTGGAATAACCTTCGATGGTTGTTCACGCTGCACCTAGTACCCATTTCAAAGCACTTTTAGATGCCTTTTTAGTTGATTCCTCGCACTGGCAAGATTACTGCCCCGCGCTGAGAGCATACAGAGCAGTGCTGCACCCTTTTTTCGCTTGTGCATTTCAGGTGAACAGAAGCCACTGAACGACAAAACATGTTTTGTCGGGTTTGCAAACCCGAACGGGGAAGCTTGGGCGAAAGCCTCGATCCTGTGTATCAATGAGTGAATCCGTGGTCTACTTGGATGCGCTTCTAGTTCATTGTTGGGCGCCATGTAGTTAAACGGTTTATTTCTGTAAGGGAACAGTCCATGATTGGCATATCTATAGCACTCGCTGTCCGTTGTCCGTGCGCCCTTTGTCTGACCCAAGTTGACCACCAAAACGGGCCTCAGCAGCGCCTAGTCTACCTACTTGATCGTCCACGTCATCAGCAACGACAACGATTTCTGAACTCTGCCCGTTTAAAAGGAGCACCTTGGACATTACAGAAACTGTCCTTGGCGGATTCAGGGCTACAGTCTGTGCGGCTGTAAGCAGACACAGTAAAGAGGGAGCGATGGATCTCAATTTCTTTAATTTCTCTCACGAACGTTGCCAGGACAGAGTCAACTACCAACGGGTATTCAATCAACTAGAGGCGCTTCTGCTCGAACGCTCAATACAATACACACCCCGGCATATCCATCTACAACGGCCTCCGCATCAATAGAAATGCGCAACCGGAACTTGGAAGAGAGCGACGGGATAGATAATTCGGTTGCGTTGCTTACGTACTCTATCATTGTTTCTCTGAGGCAGCAAAAATCAATGCAGAGGGAATCCAGCATATGAGAAAAGCCGCTGTTGCCCTGCTCGCTGCAGTGTGCGAACAGCTAGCTAAGTAGACGAACTTTTGGGATTTGACAACAGAATTTGGGATGCTTGTGTTTGTTGGTGAATTGGAACAATCAGAAGCTGCAGAAGAGTGTAGTGCATGGCGATCAAAGCGGTCCGTCCCAACGCTGGTACCTGTGGAGGGGGTATTAAAATTGGGGTGGGATAGAGTAGAGGAGGGAATACATTTGGAAACGTGTGGGGTTATCTTGAAACCATCCAGGAACGGAATGGAGTGACTATTTTGGGAAAAAAGAACGC
This sequence comes from Opisthorchis felineus, assembly GCA_004794785.1. Taxonomy (NCBI): domain Eukaryota; kingdom Metazoa; phylum Platyhelminthes; class Trematoda; order Opisthorchiida; family Opisthorchiidae; genus Opisthorchis; species Opisthorchis felineus. Next base: position 874,318 of record SJOL01006460.1, on the reverse strand, counting down.
TCGACCGGTGAGCTGAATACTTTGGAACAACAGCTATTTTGGCCACCGGCTGCCACTTATTTGGAGCCCCCGGTTAACATAGAACCCTGGACGATGAACGTGGAACCCCCTACGGCCTCGGAGGTTTATGACTGCATATGTTCTCTCAAGCGTCACCGAGCTTCTGGTCCGGATGGGTGGTGGTTCAAAGATGGGGGTGAAGTCCTCAGTTAGCACTTCTCTGACCTGTTTACCTGCATTTAGGAAAAGGAGACTGTCCGAGACAACTGGAGGGAGTCGATGATAGTGCCCATTTTAAAAAAGGGGCTCGTAGTGAGTGTGGTAACTTCAGGGAGATCAGCTTAACCCCGGTTGTAACGATACTGTTGGTGTCACTTGTGCTTCGTCGCCTTATGGTCGCTCGTGAAACTGACTCAGGAGCAGCCGGCGGGGTTCCGGCCTGGTAGGGGTTGCGCTGACCGAATCTTCGCACTCCGTCAGTTGTTAGAACGGCGCCATACGTACAAACGACCCAGCATTTCGGTATTCCTGAATTTCCAAAGTGCATTGGACTTGGTTGACTGGCGTATTCTTGACAAGCCGATCAAGGAATGCCCCGGGAGTTTGTGAACATGATAATTTTTTTGTATTCTCAGACTTCCGGACGTGGGAGAGTATACGGAGAGCTCTCTAAAAGCTTCCATACACAAAGCGGTGTCCGCCCGGGGTTCTCACTCTCACCACTCCTATTTAATTTCGTGATCGATGAGATAGTGAGACGAACGCTGGAAGGTTTTCAAAACCCCGGTGTTCAAATGGCTTTCGACAAAAACCTTATCGATCTGGAATATGCAGACTTTGCACCCGCAACGTGTAAGGTCGCGCTCCTGGACATACAGTCACTGAACACGCCAGTTGTAATCCAGGGAGAGGCTCTCGAAGTTCTGGAACATTTTACGCACCTTGGAAGTTGTATTAGTTCTGATTGTTGTGTAACAGGTGAGGTCAATGCACGAATTTGCCCGGCTCGGGTTGCGTTTGATAATTTGAGACACCTATACCGTCAAAGCGGTATATCCCTGAATCTCAAGGGACATGTGTATCAGGCTACAGTATGGGCCGTTTTGTTGTATGGCTGTGAGACTTGGCCTGTTCGAGAAGCGGAACTGAGACGTCTTCAGGTGTTCGACAATCGTTGTCTCAGAACCATAGCTCGTGTGAGTTGATGTTGGAGAATCCGTGTTGAAGCAATTTGAAGGCGCGTTTTCGGTTGTGCAACTGGAACGTCCATTAGAGAATGCGTCCAGCACCAGACGCTGCGTTGGTTAGGCCATGTATTGCCTATGCCGAAGAGAGTGCTGTTTTCCATGCCCAACTCCAAGTGGCGGAAGCAGAGAGGTAGCCAACACTTGACCTGACAGATGGGTATGAAAGAGATAACCAAACGTTTGGGTGCTTTCGGTGCTACTCTCCTCAAAAGATGGAGACCGCGTAATCCCCACTGCGTCTGATTGGAGACGCTGCAAGATATGGCTGCCAACCGATGTCACTGGTGTTCTTGTTGTCAGTTTCGATCCAGATTGCCTGAATGAGTGTCTGGAGGTGTAGGCACATCGGAATGATTGTAGTAAGCTAACACTTTGTCCCTTCACTTCCGACCTTTATTCTTTTCTCCACAATAAAGCTTTCAAATAAAACATGGTTGTACGGCAGTGAAGCATCAGTGTTGAACACGGATGTTGTGCTGTGCGTGATGATGATGATCAGCTTGTCACAGTCTACAGCTTACACTGGTTAGGCCATGTATTTCCTATGCAGGAGTACCGTTTGCCTCGTAGAGCCCTCTTCCCCCAACCGTCTGTCGGATCGAGACGACCCAAGGTCAGTCAGTATTGAAAACGAAGCATGGAAGTTCTTACTAGTCAACCGAATCGCGTTGGTAACTGCAGTCTTCGTGGTTAGGGACCTCGGCATGAGACGAACTATTGGTTAGTGACCCTGAAAAATATGGCTGTATTGCGCAGCCAGCGATGGTCGTGCATCAAAGCTACAATCTTCACTGCGTAGCACTCTCCCTGCCATGCCGAACAAACACAATGAACCCATTAGCAATGGCCTCCCTGTTTTCCGTGAATCCCTTATCCTGCTGCAGGAGCTGGGACCTCTGTACTTCGGTACAGGTTTTGTGGATCGGAAGCTGAACCAAACTGAACTTTTTGCTTAGCCAAGACACCCTTTCTTTTTTTGTATGTTACCTGTGCATCACTGCTGACCCCAGTTGTACTGCTGCCGTTGTTATTGGTCAGTATATTATCAGTCTCATCTAATCCCCATTGTAGGCTTTCCTGCTTTGCCGCCAATGCAGCGTTCAAAACACAACATTCTCCTTTTCACCGGAAAGCCGGGTAATTTTTCTTTCTAACTGGTTTTTTATCCTTTATACGTATAATTTCAAATTTCCAGATGTATGCAACAATTCCTGTGTCAGGGACCTTCTGTCCGTACTGTTTAGCAAGCAATAATCTTCTTTGCTTCACCTCACTGCGGCTAAATCCTCCTCACATTACAGCGCTTCACGCGCAGTATATCAGATTTCGATCTAGCGGCATATATATGTATATTCCTTTCATACTGCTTAACTATGCCTGGAGGCCCATCTGCTTTGTGACATGGTTTCTGTGGACTAGCAAGATAGTATTGCTCAATTTTGCTCCTGTTTTCCGGCTTTACGAAGGTTACTCGCCAATGGTAATAACTGTCATTACTGTCATAAAAACCTGAAGCTGGGTCAGTGCGAGATGGCTCAGTGGTTAGAGCGATGTTACTGACCGGAAGGTCTGTGGTTCGAATCCGAACTCTGCACCTCGAATCCTCCTGTCCATGTTAGGCGACCTGGCAGTATCTTGGCCCTCGTGCTTCTTTCGGATGGCAAGGCAGCTGGGCACCGAAAATGTGCTACAGCTGAACCTATTGAAGGTCCGTTAAGCAAGCTCCGACGATCGTTTTGATTCTACCAAAAGGGGCATTTTAACACCCGTACGTTAGTCGGGGTCAAATTCGCCTACTCTGTTTGCTGTAAGTGAAAACAACTGTCCCGCTGTACCCATTTTATCTCCTAAATGATTTCGTTTGTCAGCCTGACCCTAGTATGCTGATTACTCGAGTCATGCTTACTTTGCCTGAAGCCCACATCACGTATGTGAATTCTCGCTGTTTTCCCTGTGATCTGATTGCAACTTATGCGGAAAATTCACCTTATGGTACGTAAACTTCTCTTGACTGTGTCACAAGTTAAATAAGCTTGCGTCAGGACGGATTTCCGCCCACCGACTCTGTTGCTGTTAGTGGGAAATTGCATTTTTCTGAGGTATCATGTGTACCAGATTTGTCCAGTGGACACGAAACTTACTTACTTCACTTGAACAACTACACACAGGGACTGCAGACATTAGAGGGAACTCAAAGGGATAGGGCGCTGGTTACTGGACAAAACTCCTATGGTTGGGATTCGACCCCGTCCTTTCATTTGGTTCTGTATTGGCTTGGGTAATCTCGCAGTATCTCAGTGCACTTGTTTTCTTTAAAAAAATAATCGTTCAGCTGTAACACCCTTTCGGTGCCTAGCTTCCATGCGACTCGAAAGAAGTACGAGGTTTGAGATACTACCAGGTTGCCCAAGCCTAGACAGGGGAAGTTGAGATGCAGAGGCCGGGTTCGAACCACGGACCTCCCGGTCAGTTAATTCGTGCTCTAACCACTGAGCCATCTTGCTTTCTTTGGGCTGCACGATAGCTGTGCGCCAAACGGACATCATAGCTAAAGTACGATAACAGCATTTGGTACTGCAGCTGTTATTTTCGAACCCTGATGATGGACGAAAGAAACGGTGCTGTTTGTTGGATATCCATGAGTATTGTCTGCTTGGGACTATTGTTTCTCTTTGTAGTCGTCTCCACCCTCTGAACTCACCTGAGGTAATCAACTTTCCTTCCTGTGCTCGGCGGCATTGGTTTGATAGGGTAAATAGGGAAATTCACAAAATTCCATTGACAATCAGTTATGCTACCCAAAAACTATTAGACCCCAATACGCGTTCGTTGTGACTGCAGATGAACGCCTGGCATGAATTCCCTCTTTGTCCACAGGGATCGGAAAAACTACTTTAGTATCCCGACTAGCTACACAGTTGTCCAAGCATGTGGATATTTATCTCACTGGGTTCTTCACGGAAGAAGTGCGCGTGAAAGAAGCGAACAGGCCGCCGCACCGGATAGGATTTGATGTTGTCTCATTAGAACACGACACGAGGAACCTATCATTAGCTCTGAATAATCGAGCACCGCTGGCGCGAATACACTCGACCTCGGCCAGGGACCTTCCGCGTGTTGGTCAATACGTTGTGGAGTTACAGTCATTTGAAGCCATATGCGTTCCATGCTTGAAGGTTAGTTTCAACACACCGTTTCAGCCTAGTTTCCCTAATATGCACTTAC
>SJOL01006460.1:743312-865867 GCA_004794785.1 Opisthorchis felineus | reverse complement strand
CCCAAGCCTAGACAGGGGAAGTTGAGATGCAGAGGCCGGGTTCGAACCACGGACCTTCCGGTCAGTTAATTCGTGCTCTAACCACTGAGCCGTCTTGCTTTCTTTGGGCTGCACGATAGCTGTGCGCCAAACGGACATCATAGCTAAAGTACGATAACATCATTTGGTACTGCAGCTGTTATTTTCGAACCCTGATGATGGACGAAAGAAACGGTGCTGTTTGTTGGATGTCCATGAGTATTGTCTGCTTGGGACTATTGTTTCTCTTTGTAGTCGTCTCCACCCTCTGAACTCACCTCAGGTAATCAACTTTCAATCCTGTGCTCGGCGGCATTGGTTTGATAGGGTAATTAGGGAAATTCACAAAATTCCATTGACAATCAGTTATGCTACCCGAAAACTATTAGACCCCAATACGCGTTCGTTGTGACTGCAGATGAACGCCTGGCATGAATTCCCCCTTTGTCCACAGGGATCGGAAAAACTACTTTAGTATCCCGACTAGCTACACAGTTGTCCAAGCATGTGGATATTTATCTCACTGGGTTCTTCACGGAAGAAGTGCGCGTGAAAGAAGCGAACAGGCCGCCGCACCGGATAGGATTTGATGTTGTCTCATTAGAACACGACACGAGGAACCTATCATTAGCTCTGAATAATCGAGCACCGCTGGCGCGAATACACTCGACCTCGGCCAGGGACCTTCCGCGTGTTGGTCAATACGTTGTGGAGTTACAGTCATTTGAAGCCATATGCGTTCCGTGCTTGAAGGTTAGTTTCAACACACCGTTTCAGCCTAGTTTCCCTACTATTCACTTACACTTAAGCTACCCACTAAACTGGGACATAATTTCAGTTTACTGCTGTACAACCCTATTTTATTGATACTTATTAGGGGTCTGTTGCCGATTTCCAGCCTTGAACTTGTTAAAACTGTCGTTCTGCGCGCGAGTTCTATTTTAAAATTTCAGTTTCTGCGTTGAATCGACATAATTTCATGCACTATCCATGTTTAACGTGAGTGGGGAGTGAGGAACCCTTTACAAGAGGCCTTCACACAGGCATTGTCTCAAGCGGTGATATACCTCTTTTATTTAGGGCCCCGAAACAACTTACTGCCCAACAATATACGCCTTTCCCCTTCATCTTTGTGGATAAAGGACCGGCAGTGGGTTTTGTACTCTCATCAACCAACAGCTTCCGATAGATCAGCGAAACAGCACCCCAGCACTGCTTTTTTCATCTATCCTCGTTAAGTATTGATCAAAGGGCTGGGGAACGACCATTGTTTTCAGTTGTTTACCTTCTGTTGTCTTCTATTTTGACCTCCAAAGAAGCTCGTGTGCTGCCCGTGAATGTAACAAGGGATGGTACAATCGCAAGATGGCTGTCAGGTAGTAATACAGCATCTTGGACGTCCGGTCGCGGAACACTGAATGAATAGCAGCTTCCAGGCATAATCCCCCCATGTTGCTGTTAAGGCGCGTGCAAGCAGAAGGAGTCCCATTCCTTTCACGCATGAACAACATTACGATTTTTGTGAATCATGTTCTTCAACAGAACCCCTGATATCATTAAGGGACGAGGTGCTGATCAGCGAATAATTTCCCAGATTTCATTTCTACAGTGCAACGTACTTTATGTTCTATTACTTAGGTAGCATCCGGAGACAAAAAAGGAACGTGACTGACGTTCACTGTCCATGTGCTACACGATGGCTCCAGGCATAGGTGCAACAGAAGCATATTCAGTTTGGGAATCATGGGCACGTGGCCGACCGTTCTCTACCAGCTTCAGTTTACTTCAGGTCCTCATAGTTGTGAAGAGTAGTCCGGCACTGGTCATCCTACCTGTGGCAGTGTATCTCCACCTATTAGTTTTCCTTTGGGGGCTAGGTGGCTCAGTGGTTAGAGCGCTAATTTACTGACCGGAAGGCCCGTGGTTCAAGCCAATCCCTGCATCTCGACTTCCCCTGTCTAGGCTCAGGCAACCTGGCAATCCCTGCCCTCGTGCTTCGTTCGGGTGGCATGGCAGGTAGGCACCGAAAGGATGCTACATCTGAACTACTTTTTTATCCTTTGCCTTTTCCGTCAGCAGTGTTGTGTCAAAAATCGTGTGAGTATAAGTCTGAATGTCATTTCGACTGGCGATTTTACTTGCTGTTTCCAGGCTGGTTTGGAAGCGAATAGCTTTTTCAGAAGTAGTTGTCTATCTACCGGTTCGTACATATCCTGGTGTTTATACTTTATCGGTCATACTCTGGCGAATATCGTAATACAGACTGCTCTAGTAGAAGCCGTGCTGGTCGGAAAGTGTTAGTCGTATCCTGAACCAGAGAGGTGTTTTTTAGATGTGGATTTAGAAGTGAATTCTGGGAAAGTGTCGGTCATACCGGGGAAGAGTTTGTTGCCAGAGTCTGTACTTTATTATGCAGTAAACCCATGAAAGTATTTGGCCTATCTGAAGAATGCCACCTATAGCTGAAATAGCCTTCTTTGTCCTTTGCGTCATTTCATTTCTAGGTTTGGGACGTTCTTATGTGAAACACTTGAAGTTGTCTCTTCCTGGGACATTACTTAGTAGCAGGGGAAGTTAAACAATTCGACAATCTGGCCATTTAGGTCACTTCCCTCCAATACGTGGTTATTCGTTTCCTATTCCAACTTTTTTCGGTGAACGAAACGGCAACAGCTACAACGCGATTTGTACCTAACAAACTGAACTCAAATGATCAGATGAATTTGAGTAAGTGTGCAACTTCATTTCAGGTATCGAACACACTGGGGTTAGTTGTTTAAGCAAGCATGGCGTTTTGATCCTATACTTAGTGCTGCTCACAGTCGCTAGGTGAGACTGCTTTAGCGGGCGATCATAAAGTGAGTGATACTACCTACATCTGGTCTGTATGATCCATATGTGTAACTCCCTTCCCAGAAGGAGCACTTTCCCGGTTTAGATCACTTGGACTGTTCCTTGTCGATAAATTTTGCTAGAAACGTCCACAGAGTCCCTTCACATTGCAGCGCTTATTATTTTTGTAAGAAGTTTTGGCTTCGAAGTTTATGTTCCCTCGATTCTTATTCCAAGAGTATCTTCAGGTTACCGGGGGCTAATGCATAATTTTGTTGCCGATCGACGGCCAATCCACATCGAATGAAATGAGTTATTTGTACTTGGCTGTTTTCATGCAGATAATAAGCTGAAAACGTTGTATCTAATTGTATCATTGTATCATTTAGTAAACGACTTAGTTTTAATGTCTCTCTTCGTTTTCAGGGTGTGTTGGAAAAATGTCGGCAGTCCTTCGTTGATGAAAGCATACCAGTAAACATGCAAACTAATATCACTGTTTGTGTGATCGATGAGATTGGCAAAATGGAACTGATGTCGAACTCCTTCAAGCGCTTAGTTAGTGACCTCATCGATCGAATATCGAAGTCACGACAAACTGTCCTTGTGGCTACAATCCCCTCAGCCCGGTTGCCTGATGGGCGACGTGGAATCCCGTTTGTGGACGAACTGTGTTCCCGCGCAGATGTTGATCTCACTGAAGTGAGTTGTGGGAATTTTGGAACGTCGCTTTGTAACGACTGGCTTGTGGGGTCTCGCTTTCGCCGTAGGTGGCCCGTACTAGCTGTTTTAATCACTTCGGATAATTGTAGTACAGTGGAAAGACTGCAGTTTGATGGCTTTAGTAGCATTTTTATGATTTGATGTACGTGTTAAGTATGAAGGTCTTGCATTTTGGTGCTTTGATTTCTGACATTTTTCTGGTAGAATGCATTTACGACTGAATGCCTCAGAATTCAATATGAAATGCCTTTTCGAGGGTAAGAACCTATGTTGCGCAATGCCCAAAGACTTTCGAATGGAACTTCCGCAGTCACAAATCACTTAGGTGCTTCTTGAGCCAACAAACTCTACTTTGTCGTATACCATAGATTTGATTTTTCAAACTTTTGTCACTCTCAATTTGATTTATCAGCTATAAACCATTCACCATGGGTAAGTTGGTTCCAGCTGCTACAGTATGGGTCATCGGAAAGTGGGAGAGCGTGGGAGATACAGCTAAGCACTGGAGGCGATGGTATGTTCAGTTAGTTCGGGAACTGGATAGTTACGCATTGAAGGCAATAGCTTTGATGCACGAACGCCACTGGCTACACGATTGGGCCACTTCTGCCAGTATCATTAACCACTGATGAGTTGACTCCCGGAATCCCCAATCTGAAACGCGACACCCGTCGACCCGACTGAGTTGACTGGTTATTCTTTTTACACTTCGTTGCCAGGTCATGCACTGTCCACCTCTTGGTCGATTCTACACAGCACAGGGCTGGGCGAAAAGAGCTCTGCGATGCAGACGGTCCTCTGGCGTGCGGAGTACATGCTCTAACCAGCGCAACCTGTGGAGTGTGAGTAATTCAACTATCGCAGGAGAGTTCCTTTTTCCTAAAAATTTGGCGTACCTCAGTACTGTTAATCCGATGCTCCCACCAGACCCGATCAACGCTTCGGAGACACCGATGGTCAAACACCGACGTCTTTCGTATGTCCTCCTCGCGTAGAGGCCACGATTCTGATCCATAAAGCAGTATGGATCGCATTGCTGCAGTGTAAACTCTGTTCTTGATAGACAAACTGACGTCACGTCAGTGCCGTAGGTGTCGGAGGTTGGCAGAAGCTGCCCTGACTTTCCCTATCCAAGGAGTAATCTGATTTTCAGCCAGTCCATCGGAACTTGTGCCATTGCCCAAGTGAAGAAGTTTATCTCGCACATCGATTGACCCGTTTGCAAGCATGAGGTTTGATCTCACCCAGTCTTGTAACGACACTTTACAAGTGTGAAGCGCATGCCAAACCGTGCTGCAGAATTAATTGGTTACTTAAAATTATGTGCATTTTTGAAGGACCTGAACCAATGAGGAAGCAACGTCCTACTGTCGCAGAGGACAGTAAGACTTTACCTCCAGACTGCCTCGTAATGCCAGTTCTCGCAGTATGAGGACTCGCTATTCTTCCTCGGGCTACTCACCGTTGGCCTTCTTGGTATGGTTGAACCTTTGGGAACTGGATTCCAGTCAGTGTAGCCCTCAGGTCATTGCGGCACTGAGGCTCGACCGCCACGACATGGTGGCAGCTTTAGATTGGTGGACATGCAAGTTAGGACAGTATCACCTAGGAATCTGAGAATTCCACTGACGATAGCATATTGTCACACCGTTTTATCTGCCACACCCTCACTGACGTCATATGTGGTCTAGTCTGGTGGTAAGTTCTGGGTCTGTCTCTTAGGACCTAATGATGTTACTGTGATGAGCATAGGTAGGTGGGTATTTCGGGATAATTATCCTGCTCAGAAACCCTGAAATCCCTCCCTCCACAAAATCACGTTCAGCATACTGAAAGGGCTTGTCTTTTCATAAGAATCTTCATTTGTTTTCACTGCTTTTCAAGGCACCATCACTTTTCCTAGTTAAATACGTTCCAACAACCTCATCTGCTCTATAAGTGGTATCGTATCAAAGGAAGATACCCTGATACTTTGAATATCTGCGCCACTGAAACGTGTATCCGTGTTTGCGCAGTTTATTCGATTATAGAATCATAAGAGCCTCACGTTAACACAGTTGTGTGTGAGAGTCTAATTCCATAAACTGTCGCTGTTTGTCGTTTGTCAGAACACAGTGTATTGCCATCAACCACTGAAACTGACTTTGATTAGCACCTTCCGATACATTCTCTGCAACTTTACTTTTACCTTCTACGGGTGCCAACTTGGTCTCGGAATTCACGTAACCCTTTATCTTCATATAGGCAATGTTTTGGCGCTTAATACCGCAGTCAAAGTCATGAAAAGTCCTTTGTGCGTGACCATATTCCCCACTCTCCATTCGCTTCCAGGTGACGTATTCGAATCGCGCTTGTTTGCCGGATCAAGTATACCAGGCAATAATTTCCCGACTTCCCGCGTGACCTTTGTGGACAGTGGATTTTCATGTCCTATTTTTGGCCTGCGAAACTACTCAGAGTCTATGCACCAGAATACACAGACTAATATTCTTTACACATGATAAAATACACGAACTGGATCAAAAGGGACGAGGTCAAAATCTATTTGGTTGCTTCTGTAGCAATGTAACACAGGGGTCGAGTGATTAGAGCATGGATGGATCACTGGGAGTATTGGGGTCACGTGCTTTCTACGGATCACTGAGAAAATTCAATCGGGCCGGTTCTCTCTGTTGGCACGTGATGTCTGTATTGTTGGGTTTGGCCAGGGTGAGCGAGGCATCTGGACAATACACTTCTCTGTGCAAAGTTCTGGCTTATGGATGCGGATGGCAATGACGTCAACTGTACTCAGCATCCTCATTCTTGCCAGTCTTGGTAGTTTTAGACTGACACCGCAGGTCACTTTAGAGGAAGTGGTCGTATTCAGTTGGTGTCCTGTATTTAGTGAGTGAGCCAAAACCGAAGTGTTTATGCGTCGCACGATACTTTTCGCCAACAAAATTGGAATATGTTCAGACTTTCGTTCACAAAACGGTCTCTTTGTTCGACCAGTATAGCGAGCTCCACAGGAGCAAACTGACAGACACGCTCAGAAGTGGCCTGGCGAATCAGTCGATCCTTCCACCGTTGTCTGTTCATAGAGCATCTGTTGAAGGTTATGTGTAGATTGGCTGCCCGAAATGTGCGTTTGACCGTGCTCGTGAACCTCCGCACGAATAACCGTTTGGCGGAGTCTTCTTTGATTGGCAGAATCAGATAGACAGGCTTCTGTGGCACCTTGATGGTTAGGCTTCTTGCTTCACTTGGTTTCATGTTTCCTTTCAAAAACCTATCACGATGGATGTCGAAGAATACATAAATCTCTCATTGCGATATTTTTTCTGTGCAAATTTTTATACTGTTAAAGAAGCACAGCAGTATATTTCTCTCTACTCTAATAGGATTGGAGCTTGAGGACTTGGTGTATTGGCCTACCCAGCTTTGCCTTCTGTAGATAGTACACCTTGCGGTTTCATCTGTTCGGCAGGTCGGAAGCATAACTATGAATACAAAAGTATGTCAATTTACCATGCCTCTCAGTTTGGACAGTAAACATAATGGGCTTTTTTAAATGCTTCCAAAGTAAACAGGGGCTGGGGCTTTGAATCAAAAATTGACAAAGTACAACCTAAATACCATTTATAAAGTTTTAAAGAAGAAATTGCGTGCCGAATGTAGCATGTGGCCATAAATATGCCAGCTGCTTTGAGAACCTAAGGAACGTACACAGCGTCACGTGCTGTTCCAGAAGTGCCAATGAATACAGACGTCCGTATATAGTTGACGGAATCCTGCTAGTGTTTGACTTGGTATTACTTCATGGGGCTTATTGGGAGAGTAACTTATCTGTTCGAAGGGTTTCATTGTTCTGTCCTCAGATTTGACAGACAAGTTTGTGCACCATTTGCGCTACTCACCAATTGTGAGTAGTTACGTTCCCAGGACCCATCAAAAAATCATTATCAACTGTAAACATAGAAGCAGCCCAGAGAAAGCAAGCGAGGTGTGTTAGACAGAACGACTTGCGAGTAGGCAGTTTGAAATATCGGCCAAAACACCATAAGAATCTAGAAGGTTGGCTAAGTGGAAGGCAGTCTCTCCGGAAATGGAGCTACTACTCTGAGTATTTAAAACCTAGTTTGTATGTTGGTGAAACAAGTGAAACTAGCAAAAGTGGGCGACGTCTTCACTGGGGCTGGGGGGGTGACACGTGAATTGTGTCCTGAGAAAGCATCTGCATTCCTGCAAATAGTCGTGCAGAAAACATGTTAGCGAAAACACAGTGTCGCACATATCTGACACCGTTAGAATATTCCAAAACCATTCGATGAACTCGCCATTATGTCGGCTATTTCATATGTTAGATCGGTTTTGAAGGTACTGAAAGTCCTAACGTCCGTCCGGCGCACCCGTGAACCAAAAGCCGCTGAAGAACAATTCGAAGAAGCTTAGAAAAACTCATGAGTCTTCAATGTTCCCAGGAATACCTTGATCTGGTTCCCCTCGTTTGTACGCGTTGATACTCGAAACGGACACAACTTTGATATTTGAGGTTTTCATGAGGGTTTGCAATCTGCTTGTGCTTGTTTTCACTCGCCTGTGAGCTTTCACAAGCTTTGCCTTCCCCTTTGTGCATCCGTTTGCTTGATACCCGTCATGCGTGGTCCCAATCGGTTTGTTTTTGCTACAATGATCGCATGAACCAAGATGGATCAAGGCCCAGTAGAAACATTTGTTTGATTTCCTAGTTATGGTTTTTTCAATACCTTCAACCCTTTAATGGTTTCGTCAATTTATCTTAATTTGCAATATACGCAGGTACGCGGTGAAGAAAGGGGGTAACATAGCGGAGCCCGATGGCATCGCCCAATTACCACCTGTCCAGACGTGGACGGCCAATACTTTGATGGGATTCATTTTGCTTAAGCTCACTTAGCCGAGAAAGCCTTATAGATTTTTGGCATCATTTCGAACGTATTACGTTCAGTACTGCTCTCATGTTCATATGTTCATATGCCCTCATAATGCATAACGTGCTTCACAAACTAAACAAGGACTAAGGCCATATAGAGATCTTCGTGATATATTCTGCGCGTAATTTAGTCTGTTTTCATTGGAAATGTCTTCGGGGTAAATACAACAGACTATGTGTTCATTGCGAGGCTCCATCAGCGCTTGAATTCATCATAACGTAGATCTTGTTTATCTTCAAGTTATTAGAAAATGCAACGAATTCTACTTTCATGCCGCCCGTAAATGAGAATCTTGGATACCTTGGGTTGAGTATACAGGCATAAGAAACGCGAGAACTATGATTTGCGAATGTAATTTATCCTCCTCAGCCCTTCGTTAAGTTTCTGGAGTACGTGTGTCAGTATCCTACTGCGTCCTGTACCCCGAATCTCGATAACAAAAGATTACTAAGAAGTCCACTTATGCTGTTAAAATCGTCGTTTGTTGCTGTGTGGCTATCGTCTGATCGTAATGTTATCGTATCTATTCAGCGAAGAACTTACGGGAGACAATCAATAGATGTGTCAACTAAGTAATCGGCCAAACGATTCCGGCTCCTCGATCCTGTTGGTTTGTTTCATTGCGACATCCACACTGATAATTTGACGGAGGCTTAGGGAACCTCAGTTCGAATGTTCTGTATGTGGGACGAATGTGTTCAAAAACATATCGTTATTGCAATCGGATGCACAGTATAGTGAATGACCGACGAGCGGTGAAAACCCAAAGTTCTTCAGGAGCAACATCTCAATTAGTCAAGAGGTAACTAGGTACCTATAACTCCTGACATAGAATCCAGACACATCGTGGTCGGCCTGCCTTGCCTGTTGCCAATGTAGTGTAACTCTAGTGTGTGTACTGCGGTAACCGTCGCGGAGAGAGTGGGCGTTTTCGTAGGGCAAATGCTTATGAATATCAGCAACCCATTTAGTTGTAATGATGGATGTCATTCCAGCATTCCCAGGGTTTCTCCGATAAGCTTGGTCAATGTGGAAGTCTAGCCATTCTGAGTAGGATTCGGAAGGTGTATATCACCTAGTTCCCTGAAAATCCGGGATGAACCGCTAGTTTTAGGCCAACTACCGCTACCTTGTGATCAAGATTTTGAATTAGAGGCTTTGTTTGAAACCCAGGTCGCTATCCTGTCTCGGTTTTGGAACCTTGGCGGTATTTCAACCCACACAGTCACGAAGTTCGCAGTCGGGCGTATCCCGTCGCCACGTCGACCGCGTGGTGACTTCAGTCGGTTTGCCTTATGTGTTGTATACTGCAAGGCGGATAAGTGAACCATGAGAGTGCTGACGTCTCCCATCTTTCTTCATTGCTATTCCTTAACACCCTCCTGTTCTATCTGCTAATCACTTGTCAGATACAGTCACTCTCTAGGAGCTTCAACACACAAGTAAGACACCTTGGTTCACCAGAGGCCTGTCTAGGTTGTTGTTTGGATTACTGGCTCAATGATAATGGCGAGCTCTTTCGAAAGCTTGTAGGGGCCACCGGTTGTTTCTCAGTACTGCTGGGTCTGGACGTTGTGCTACCTGGTGTGCCTCTACTATTGATCAATCATGGAGCCAACTTGGTCACATCACCATCGGTTACCGATGGTGATGTTCAGTTCTTGACTTCCGGTCATTCTGGAATGCACATGTTGATCCGGATCATACCCTGATTTAATGTAAATTTTCGTTGCATTTCTTCACACTTAAGGAACGAGCTCACCATTTAGCCATAGAAGATCTCTGATCCATAGGTTAAAGGAGCCTTACCATGCAATGATGTACGCGTAGCTACCTCGGAGACCAGTGGACATTACTTGCTTGATTTTCTTCTATCGATCTATCGGTCGTACAGATTGTTAACTCCGATAATCTAGATTCTTCAGAACGTCTTTGAATATTCATCTCACCGCATTTATAAGGGCTACCAAGTTGTATTTCCTCTGGCGTAACGTCGTGGTAGAAGCCGGCAAACGTTTGTCCAAATCTCTAGGTAGGTGACCTTGTGTGACCTTCATCCAGTTGTCTGGTCGCAGCCCAGGTTTGCCATTTTTCCTCATCAGGAACGCTGTTTTTTGATGCCAAAACTAAGTGTGTGAAAAGGCCTTTTCGATTGAGCAGATGAGGATGAAGCGGCCGAACAGGTTGTTCGTTGCTTATTTCGAATGATTTTACCTACGTGCTAACATTTAGACTAATACGCAGTGAAAATTTCACTAGGTTGGGGTGTAGATCCTGATTTTACCTGGACACTGGTGTTTTTTTACACGGGCCCTAATACAAATAAAGCAGAGTCGTGTTTCATGTGATCGACAGTCACTGACTAGATCAAATAACTCGATAACCGAGTTCCTCGTTCCTGTCCACCCAAAACGATACCCACTCTCGGCCAAGTGCTTTGCGCCTAATCTATGTGTTCATCGGATGAATGGGACAGGCGAAAGACTTCCACCTTTACAAGGCTAACGAGAATCCCAAGGGATGGTGGTTTGATTGGGAACAGCTCTGATCAACTACTTCGATAACTGAACTTTCAGACTTGCGGCTTTTTCATCAGACCACATCCAAGATCGTCGTATGAAGCAGAAACATTCAGTTTGGTTGACTGGCTGTGGCACTGCTAGCTAGCTACGGAACAGGCTGAACAGTTGCAGTTTTATTTCTCCTGTGAGACTTTGAATCCATAGGCGGAATGTTACCCCTCTCTGTAGACGGAAATACTGATAGAAAGAGGAATCAAATAAGCAAGAGCGAAAAAGTGAATAAAAAACACAAAATTTTAAAATCGACATTTCCTTTCACGAGAATTAGTTTCATAGAGGCATGTGGCACGGTAGCCTGTTGATTAAACTATTATTGTACATAACGGAGAAAGGATGAATAGACAATTCACTGCAACTTCGCTGCATGGTACTTGGCGTTTGTTTCTGCTATCCAGTTGAATTAGCGTTTATTCAGATATTTGGGTAACTGGGTTTGAAAACTTTTCTGGTTAGTTCTACTGTGTGTTTATTGAGTCGTTAGAAGCTTCCACTTTTTCAATTTTCGTGTCTTAGGCGTCCGCATAGTTGTACAGTTGGCATGGTGTTATGTCTCAAAGTTTTTCAGTTTGATTGACATAGGGGAGGCAGTGAGGTTGGTCTTTACCCAAGCAATGGAAAGCAAGTGGTTTGCCTCACCCTCCATTTAGTCAGAGCTGTGTGGTGATTTTGGTCGTATGTCTGTACGAGTCTACACAATCTATATTTTTCAGGCTTTTTTCAGGCATTTCTTTTGTAAGCTGATGAGACTTCGGCTAAGAAAGCACTTTTACTAAGAAGGCAGGCAGATTGTCGGTTAGTGATAATACGAATTTACAAAATTTCCAGAGATGTAATAAAACAGTGGTCTTCTGAGCTCTTCCAGTATCAGTTTTCAGTACCGGCAATCTCAGACTGAATTTCCTAGTGCGCTGAGTCAGTGACCAAGGTATGTCACCCTAAGTGAAGCAACGGATATCCGTTAGGGGTAGGCACAAGGAATTACTACGGGCCTGACATTTCATACTTACTGAGCACCACCTAATGCATTAACAAAAATTAGAACGCAATAATCACAGCGAAAAGTTCCAGTCAGACTTTTCATCAAAATCCACCGTTAAAAATGGTTACCAAACCCTTCTGTATTCTCTTCTATGCGAACACAACGTTTACGCACGGTCATTGCTGACGGCTCCTGAAAGTGTGGGATTTTCTGTTAACTTACAACGGAACGTGCCGTCATTTTTCACGTTCACCGGAGAGGCGAATATGAAGGCTAGGGAACCACCTACTTTGTATAAGTAACTCTGGTTAAAACGGTTGTGCGAGGAATCTGTCCCGAAAAATGTACACCCGATTTGCACGGCTCTAGAAGTTAAACTTGTCAGAACCGGGATAGCTAGCGCGGCAGTGTAAAGCGAACGGAATTGATTCACACCACAGGTTGTGCTATTGGCAGGCCGTAATATGGTAGCAGGGAAATTAGGACTGTGTAGCACACCTGTAGAATATTCTAAACTTTGAAACAGTGCCCATAGAATGGGGATGGGGCCACTGAGCAGAACCATAAAAAGGGTGCGCAATCGTCAGACGTTTTGCGCCGCGAGTTTGGTATACGAAAATAAGGGTACTAGGAGTTCTTGGGTGAACACGATGGTTTGGGTTTGACTGGCTCACTTTTACGTCCTAACAATAAAAAATTTGTACCAACACTGAGTACAAGCAAGGCCAGGTCAGCTTAAATCTGGTAAATGGTGGTAATGAGTAAACCAACTATATGAATCGAATTGGTTAAGGTAATGTACACAGGAGTTGCAAGTTTAAACATCGTTCAGGAATTGCGCGGTATCAAATGAGCGGCTCAGCCATGCTAAACATTGTCCGCAATCAACAGTTGGTGGCCATACGACTATCATTTGTCTGCTTGAACACATTCCGTCGAAAAATCAAGGGTAAGTATATTTGTGTGATTGAATCGTACAGGCGGTGTTGACGCATTTTAGACGGCAGAAATTGCTAGGTAGTCACTGTTGATTCAAAGGGAGTTCTAGTCAGGCTTAGGTTTACGTAATAAATTCACTTCTTCCACACGGGCCATTTGCGTTTCTAAAAAGATATTATTTTAGCTGACTACTTGAGGTGTAGTCAAGAGCCTCACCCGAGTAGAGAAGCGCCCTCCATCCGAAACTAAGTTTGTTTGGTCCTGTAAGTTGATCGAGATGGACAGTCCTATGATATCCTGTAGTGATAGGAGAGGAAAGATAACAATTTTAAAATCCGATTCTTCTGTTTGGTCCCATGGACGACTAATCTGTAACGTAGCTAAAATATTTTATCTCTTTATCAGACTGGTTAGGTGATAAGTCTATTGATGGCAGTGTGAGGAGATGTGGTAATTTTCAATCGAGATTTCGTCCTGTAAGTGAAATCAATGTATGATTAAAAGCCGAGAAGGACTGTACAGCGGTTTCATTCTTATTGGGAACCGTCGGTGGTGCGCATCTCACGAAACTCGAAGGAGTTTCAAACGTCAGTAGTCTGAACACTTATCGGTTCAGCGATCAGTACTGTCATTGACTCCCACTTAGGAAATAGGACTGATAGTGAGACATCTGCACAGTACTTTTTGGCTTTCTAGCATAGAGTGGTTTAAATAACAGGACTATAAGAATAGTCCCTGGATTTGAATAGTACCGCCACTTAGTTACAACAAACGAGGAGTACATAGTTGCCCAGACGTAACACACTACACATAAAGTTTCTGAAGCCTCGACAGCCCACGCCAGGTTTGGCCTTTCTTAGAGCTCATCAGCTAGGCAGAGTTTCCGTCAGCATTATGCGCTTCTTGAATCCAGAAAACACAGATTTTGACAGATACTCTCACTTGCACATGAATTTGGTTTTGACAGGGGACTCAACTGGATCCAGCTCAATCTCTCGTTTCAGCTGACATTGCTGGATTCAGTTGAGTCTCCCGTAAAAAACCAAATGTATGTGCAAATGGGGGTGTTTTTTGAGATCTAGCCATTTTAGGTTCAAGTAAAGCTTAAGACTGACGGACATTAGGAGTCTGTACCTACGTGATGAGCCCCAAGAAGAGCAAAACGCACCATGGGCCGTCAAAGAGTTTTCCGTAATTTTATGAGTAGGCAACAAGGCATTGCGATATCTCGAATACCGTACCAACTGAAGCATGGGGCGACCTGATGCAGCACATTCCGTTGAAGTGGATCATCATAAACGAGTGATTCAGCTGGATTCTGTTGAGTCAACCAAATTTGTGTGCAAATGAGAGTATTTGTCGAGGTGAGTACATGAGTATGCCGCGTTACGTCCGTACACCCTATGCACGAATAGCCGAGGGATAGTGAGAAATATCCACATGAAACAAAACACCCCATCGAGTGCAAAGAAATAAGGAAACAACTAAGGTTTCGTTACTCTGGTTCATAATACGTGCGATGGCGTTCTTTTGGCTTGGTCTACTCATGACAATGGATCTCAGCATGAAAAACATTGTTCTATCTCCAGAAGTGCTCCTATGAAAGTGGAAAACTTGGTATCCAAAAAAATATGAGCAGTGTGAAGGCCGACCTGAACTTCGTTTTCCTGACATGCAAAATACTGCGAAGAACATAGAAACTGTTTATTCAACTTTTGCCTCGGATTGTTTGAAGCGACATCACTTTCAAAATCATGCGTACACACTACCACAAAACAAGTGAGGAGGATTTGTTGAGTTTCTAATTATTCTTGTATGAAATTCTCAATAATGACTGAACCAAGCACCGGACCACCGAACAAACGTATTTACCGTAAAATGTCATCCCTTCTCAGAGTTGAAATGAAGGAACAAATTTCCAGTGCTACACAGAGAATTATCGGTGTGCGAATCCGTAAACATCATTTCGTGTGCTGACAGGTGGACATGGTTTGAGTGTAATTGACATAATTGCAAACAGCTCGAGGATTAGAAACAGCCTCCGGCAAAGTTTGACAAATTCGCGCTGAATGCTAGCAAGCTATCCCCTAAATTGGACACTCAGTTTACGAAGAACTAAGAAACTTTCCTAGAAACAAATGGCAAAAAAACCGCGGTGTTCAGGCATATTAGATTTGCATTTTTTTCGCAAGGTTGAAGATAACTTGTTTGCTGTTTTGTACTCCATATTTCGGTCGCATTATCATGACTTATCCAACTAACACAAAAGAATTTACGAGTATACCATTCGACAAACCGGAAATTCCGTATCTTCACTTTTCCGTATTCTAATTCTCATTGTTATTCATAGAAACTACTTTGCTTCTGTGTTTGTACATTGATGATGAGCTTTTCTAGTATGGGTGTTTCATCACATTTAAAAAAACGGTGCTGATATTTCGTACAATCTCTATCTTTTCACCACTGAAGAGACTCCACAATGGTAATCGATAAAGGCGTTATTTGGGAAACCTAGGTTGTGCAAACATAGGTAAGCGAACGGAATCTAAGATCGGGTGCAACTCTCTTACATGAAACACAGCATCAAAACAAAGGGTATAACTCGACGTCTGTGGTCTACTGGCGGTTTGGGATGCGCAGCCACCGGAGCACGAACAGACTGGTTGAAAACAACCAGAAACGAAAGAGAAAGTCTCATTTACATTGAGTGTGAAAAACTCAGTCTTTTCAGGCCTATCCGTGAGCCTTCCTAGACGTTGTCCTAGAACTTGACGTAAGTGAATGGACGCTGGAACAGTTTGAAATCTTTAGCTGCGATTGTCGAGCCTTTAACTGCAAAACAAAAATTACTCGCAGGGTTCGGCAGTAGCATACGTCGTTACACCGGCATGTGGCAAATCCTTAAGAAGCCACATCCTGGTTGATAGGCTGGTAAGAGGAAGATGTGTTCAAATTGGAACCGTCTTTCCGACAGGAACTATTCTGTTTCTGAGGTCAGACACTGAGCTTGAAGAAGTCCAATTTTTCACTGAACCAAGGTGAAAAATTCGTCTACTAGTGTAGCAGGCCCAGCAGAATTATCGTTGGCTAAAGCAGGGTGATACTGGCCAGTCTGGTACTTTGTTTGCAATCTGATTAAGTGCGGGTGCATCAGTTTACGAAATGAGAATAACTAGAGTTAACTTCGCTGAGAAGTGGCTAGCAGATGAACTTGATGTGATCTGATCTAATCATGGTGGGCTGTTTTTCCACTGGTTCCACGTTGCTCGAAATGCAACCTACTATTGATCAATCGGTAAATTAACGACATAATCAACAGACCTCAAACAGGTCTGTGCCATAATGAATGGTGCTAATTTGTTTTGTTCATCGGCAGACAAACTCCTCTCAATTTCCGGACAGCGTTCGGTAATTCCGAAAGATACAGGGGACTAATACTTCAAAGGATGGTCGCGACTGTGTTTATGAGTGTATTGATGGGGTCGGAACATTCTGCTCTCAGAGTAGTTAATGCATGCATCCAGGTGTTGAGACAAACGATGTCTCCATTGGGTGACTCGACAGACTAGGCGATGTTTTTTTCAAAAAGTTATCTCAGTGACGCGCAGTTATTTTAAAATTAAGCGATGGCCTCCTTTCCTTCGCGTGCAGTTGCCGGGCCGCTCAGTTTGCAGTCATGAAGGAAATCCGGTTTCCCACTCTAGGACGTGTAGGATTGCGAGGCTTATAACGATGCAAAACTATATCTTCTAAACTTATTGCACGGCTTCTTGAAACGGGAGAAGAGGAACATCAAACAAAACGGCCTGAATCGAAGATGAAAAGCTTCTGGACGGTAGTGCTGTGGGATGGTTCGATAATTTTGCGGTCATATGTGTACAGGATGTCAGAAGGTATATGTAAGATCCGGTGACTTGTGTAGTCAGCACAATTGGTTCCTCAAAATTTCCTTGTTTTGTTCACTTTCATCAAGCGGCTAACTGAAACCGTCTATTTCACGTAACATTCAAGTTGAGCCCTCAATTATTTCAAGCCAGAAGGAGCCAGATGCACTCAGATATCATCGTATGTTTCAGTCTCTTCTGCTGTACCCCTTAACTGGGCGAACAAAGCAATTCGACGGAATACCTTGAGCTTGTAGTTTTCTGGTGGTACTCTTGGGTTATTGTTCCTATGTTTCTGAGAACAAGTGAAGTAAGTGTTGGGGCACTTAACGCTTCAGAGGGTAACCACAGACGTCAGTTTGTGGTAGCCAAATACCAGACGCTATTTGTCAAAATTACATTACGTTGACGCATTTGGTGAGAATCTACGACAACATGAATTATGCGTTAGTTCATCTCACAAAATGCGAGCAAAATGTTGGAAAAATGTAATGAAAATTCCCTGGGGATTTCTGGGAAAATTTAACGAAAAGCATGCTACTGACAGGCTGTACAGAACATTTACTTTCGTGCTGTTAAACGCTACGTTCTAATTTCGAGAGGAGGTATATTTCGTTGAAATTAATATATAAGTGGAACATGAACGTCTGGGATAGCTGAAGTGTAGACAGCTGTAGCATCAACGCTGACCTAAACTGTAGATAAATATGGTAACGGCATTCGAAGCCACACCCCATGCGATTTTTGTAATGACTATCATCTTTTTCCCCATGCCGCAGGTTCCAGCTTCGCTGACCTGACAGACTTCCGTAGGTTATAAGGTCTTACATTCCTACTTTTCGGACATGTCGGGAGATGCGATTATTAACTGATAAAAGTTGTAACTCGCACTTGTGAATCGTATCGCTTGATCGTTCAACGCTTTTATATTTCCGGATCATGTCAATGATCGGTTACCATGCATTCATCTTTCGTCCGGCTGGGGATTTGGAAACAACACCTGGTTAGATAGCCGATCTGTGGACACTCAACGAACACGATCTAGCTGGCCCGCTTGACATAGTTCTTTAGTGATGCTGTCCTTGTATGCATTCAAACGTTGCTCACCATAGTGCTGGTTTCAGGTTTGACAGACACTGTCATGTCCAGTGTTTGTTTCGGATATTAGTAGTTTGGAGAATTTAAAACAGCGATTGAATCGTACTTTATGGGCTCAAACATTCAATGTAGATTGCCAAATGATTCTACAAACACTGGTGTGCGTAAGAAAAAGGAGAGAATTACGGGTCGTAGAGACTAATGCCATAAAGC
Source organism: Opisthorchis felineus (assembly GCA_004794785.1). Classification (NCBI taxonomy): domain Eukaryota; kingdom Metazoa; phylum Platyhelminthes; class Trematoda; order Opisthorchiida; family Opisthorchiidae; genus Opisthorchis; species Opisthorchis felineus. Next base: position 847,644 of record SJOL01006460.1, on the reverse strand, counting down.
GATTAAATACTGATCATTGTGGAACACTGCTCAGACTATTCCCAATCGAACGTGTATGTGGACCGGAGATATGTGAAATCGTGACAGTGTCGTCTGTAAGTGCCACGTATCTGTGGACAAGCGTGCGGGCGTACGAGCATCCATTTGCCGGTCTCATCTATTAGAGATTGTGCTCTTCCTCCACGTTGGTTTTTGGTACTCATTAAGCCGCGTTTGTGATCGAGGATGATTTCACAAAACGCTGGTTAGACGTTTGGTGAAAACCTAAGTGGATAACATATTTAGGAGAATTTTTTTTCATGCCCCATTTTCTAACTTTCACGCATTGTTCGTGATGGGCATAACTACTGGAAATAATTGGACAACATGACACAATTTAAGTAGGCTTAGGCAGAGGTCGTTACTAGGGCACGACTCTGTCTGTCTGTTGGTTGTCGTTTTGTTACTGTTGTCACTGTTGTTCTTGTTGATGATGATGATGTTGTTGTTGTTGGTAACCATCCTCTACTTGATCGCTGATGGTTTTCATCCACTTCTGTGCTTTATGAAGCTGCGTTGGATAGAACTGGCACCTTTAAAACGATGACAATGTCTATCTCTTAGAACAGCAACTCACGGTTAAGCAGACCAACCGAAGAGTCTTTTTCAACTTATCAAGTTGTATTAAGTTCTGAGAGGGCTTTCGTGCATGGCTTTGCTGTTCACTTATGCCTTTCTACCTTGTAAGTACTAATCTTCTAGCGTTTGCCGTACCCCGCTCCAACTAATAGCATTCCGAACGAAGGCGACAATATGGTCGTTCTCTCCTAGAATGCATTTTATACTACTGGGTTCGTTTCGTTTCACGTATACTCTTTGTGAGAGTATCTCCCGCAATCGCTTTTGCAACAGTTCTCCTCGTGCTACTTGGAAAAATAAACGTCCGAATGGGTTGAGTTGCGTCACCTTCCCCGGTTAAATTCGCTTGTTCTGATTTTAATGAAAATCACCCTCAATGATTTAAAAGTTAACATTCTGCAAGATGTCACATGGTGTTAAAACTCTTCTATTCCATCCTGGCGGGAACAAATATCACTAACATAAATTAATAAACCTCTGGTTACTCTTACAGCAATGAAATCACTCTGCCGAAAATTAAAAGTTCATCGAAGTACAAATCACAATCCATAAGAGGGTCTGATAACGTCAGCATGCTCAAATTGAATTACTGAACGGTAATTGGGGTTGTAACAAAAAATAGTTCCCGGTTGGGTATGTCTGGAACACACGTAATAGGTAGATGCGGTCGTTTACTCTAACTACCACAGACCTGCAAAAGTGATTCTTCATAACCATTCATTTCTTGCAGCTATTACGCGCAGAGCAATCTTACGTGCTCCTGTAGTCATCTTAAAAGGAAAGGTTAATACACAAGCTTTAAAAAGAGCGAGAATTTTGTTATATTGAATTCATAGATTTATTTAAAAAAACAGCTATCAGACGGCTGCATACGAGTATCGTGTGACCAACTTGTTTGATCAGAATCGGTGTGGCTAAAAGAATTGTTCATTTACTGCTCGTCAATACACGGTATTTTAGGTTGGCTTCTATCCATACCGATGGCGGTCTAAGTCTCCCTACAGTCCCGGCTTGAAACACATCAAGGATATTTAGCAACGATATTTATCCTTGTCAACGAGACTCCTCCTAGTCAAGCTTTTCTTCCATACAGACTCCCATACGAGGAAAAGCACTTCCCGTCCACTAAACAGAAGGCACACTGTGCTTCCGAAATGGCAGACTTAGTTGCTCCGACTTACAAGTTGGCGTTCATGAAAAACGGCCGACAGACCGAGAACTACTAAGTTATCCAATGGGCCACTTGTTGTTAGGAATACAGCCGGATTTAGCTTAAGCCCAACGAAACTGTTGAAACTATTGAAGGCTTTCCTTATACTTATTAACTCCGAGGAAGTTTGAGGAAAGTAACACACAACGACTCATTATTAACCCACCCTCGTGAGATCACCACTTTGCTGTATCACCAGAATAAATGACGACTAAAGAACACTTGAGATAAGGTTCTTTTTGTGTCACCAGTTGGTTAGGAACAATGTGTTCGGCTTAGCTGACAAGCTCTGGTCCATCCCATCGCAGCTCCACTTAATCACAGTTATTGATTTTTCAGCATACACTAATACAATCACACCATGTCGTTGTAGACATTCGGCAGCACAGTGCGCGCGACCACGCACAAGTTACATTGTTCACCAAGTACATTTCAGCATTCCAGACGTACGCAGTCCTCGAATTCAAAATGGTTTGGAGCATAACATGAGAAGAGTCGATTCTTCTGATATACGAAAGGTTCATATAGGTTGCTACTCTACTGCGTTCAGTTTTGTGAACTGATTTGAACCGGGTAATTGAAGACTGTCGTGAGAAAGATTAATGTGCTGAACAATCGGGTACAACGCTTCCAGTGGATGTTTGATATTGATAAAAAGTTTCGACTATCACTAACTTCGGAAACTCGGTCTTGTGTACCATCCATCCATCCAAAGACTTGAATCATAGTGACAGGTTTGCTTTCGACTCAGTAGAAATAGAAGACAAGTGTCCCAACTACGAAATGCCCAAGTGAACTGCTTGTCCTTGCATTTGATGTGGAGGCCTGTATTCGGATGCTAACTAAAACCACTGCTTTCGGATGACGGTAAAAGTGCATTTATGCCTTACAGCGTTTTTTTCATTTCATCTCTATTGTTGACTTTTCCGAGGAATCACAGGAGCTGAAACAGGAACAGCTCGACTTTTCTTGTGATTATGGGAACAATATGTGTTTTGCTACCTGCCGTTTCATCTCACCTTGAATTTTCTTATCACATCTGGGGAGTAGAATGGGCTTGGCAATCCCGAACAGGAATCCCTTGATATACCATTGGTGGCGATATGCTCATCGAAATGATTATTGTGTTTTACCTCGTTATGTTTGTTAAAGACCTACGCAAACAGAACCGCAAACCTAATCCCATTTGTCGACTTCTTATTTTATCATGTTTAGATGATCGGAATACTAGAGTCCTATTTATCAGAAAATAGGTAATTTATTTGACGAGCGGTTTGGAAATGTCACAGCGCGATGAAAGAGACTGCTGCAGTCAACTTTTGTAGAATGAAAAGCAGTTACTCAGTGACCTGCAACTACAGTTTATATTCGGAGGCAGAATAATCCGATCTACATTTATCAGTATGGTGGAAAAGGGCGTCCGTGTTTATTCGAAATATGCGTGCTAGTACACCGCTGAATGCATAACACAATCACACTACTACAATCGTCGTTCCAATAGATTTCAAATGATCTGAGTCTTCAACAACAGGCAGCTGCCTCGAGATAACTAGCAGAGTTACCCATTCCTATCGCCGTAGAACAAAACCGCAATCTTTTGTGAAAGTTTACTCCACCTGCATGACCACTGTTAACAGATGACAGACAGTCTTTGAATAAGCCTCAGCTGTACGCTCACTTCCGTCACCAAACACTATGGAAAAATGCCCAGCTTATGTTTTGGGTAGTTGAGCAGCCAACCGATAACACATCAATATTAGGTTACGCAACTGGTGTGTGGTCCACAGTTGTGATCTGCGACATGAGACGCACATGCTCTGGACACAAAACAAGAAGAAACAAAAAAAGTTAACGGTACTGTTGCCCCGTCATTGTTACTCGACGTTGCGACCCCTTCATTGCGCACGCTTTTTAGCTACTCACTGGTCGAGTACTGTCACTTGACGTCCATTGGACTGCGTTAAATATTCCCCATCATAATTTGCATGGGCAACAACGTAATACTTTCAGAGACGTAACCTAAGCCAACGAAAATGAATTAGCAGCCAATCAACTGAACTGTTGTCGCACCGACTAGCGCTTGGCATTTACCGGAAGAGTCATTCCAAACATGGTTGAGTTCAATCATCGAGGCATAACCTAGGATGTTCTGTCAATGGATCACAATTTCGTACGCCGAATTCTAATTTCGAGCTCATTTACAAGCAGTTACAAGCTATTGGACAGGAAAGTGAGCTTCTCATATGCACATGGTCTTTAAAAACTGTACGTTCTCACGCGTCTTCTTGAACTTTCATGAATATTCATTGACGATTACACAATTGTAAACGAACACCGTAAAGCAGTCCCACAAGTTCCATAATAAACTTCACTTTCCATTAGACGCGGGGCGGAGCTTCGACAAGACCACAGGCTGCTCGCATGTCTCATCAGTAGTATACGCCGTTACACCGGTAAGTATCTGGGTTCAGCTTATGGTGGGATGATCTATAACCTCTAGGGTCAGTCGCAAAGCAAGTACCACGCCGATAAATTTTGCTATTTACAGATTATGGAAAAAGTTGTTTCCTGATGGACATTTGTAAGATTCTGTCAGTAATTGTAACAACGAAATTAAGGTTAAGTTACACTGTGGAGATTTACATGTCGGGGAGTCCAGTATGTTTCAGAATACGAAAATTCCACACAATAAAATATAGAACAACCCATCCAAGCCGCTAGGCTTTACATCATTTTTGACATCACCTGGAATATCAGTCAATAACTGCCTGTAAAAATCAATCACCCTACCTGTCGATGAATGCAATACGGAGATGGTGGGTTTTGAACTAACGAATGTCCTCTTATGTTTGTCCGCAAGTGGTATGAGAAACACTAAGCCTGAAAAAACAAATTCATCCCCTTACCTGTCTGGGGTCGACCGGGACCCTTTAGCACCCTGAATAAACCAACATGTATTGAATACGTGAAAACTCTGACAAAGTAAATGGGTACGGAGAAAGCGCATGCTTGGATTACACAGTGAACCGCACCTTAACAATGACGTAGTAGGATTATTCTCTGCAGAATTTAATATTCCATAAGCTCATGGGTCTCCTACTGCAATAGTCTCTATAGTAAACAGAATATGTGTAATCGGATAGTCAAAAGATCATGTGGATAATAAATATCACTTGAACCAATCGCTGAGACCTCATCAGCGATTTGTTACACAGCTCATATCTCTGCAGATAACTTCCGTAATGTATGTTGGATACTTGAGTGAGTATCTGCAAAACTTAAGTCTGCTTAGCAAGCTTGTGAAACCATGGAGGCCTTGAAGGAATCGGAGTCTGAAAGCACAAACCATCTACCGCACTCACCCGATGTTGCCGTAGTGTTGTTACATTTTTATTGACAAGGCACAATTTTCTCACTCCTGCTGAGCGCTTGCAGCAGTGCAGCAGTATTTCCACGAACACACAACGGGATATTTTCCGAAGGGTTGCAGAAACTGCAGGCAAGACATGCTAAGCGCACTGAATTGCAAGGTGAGTATGTACAATAATACGTAACTTTCAGAATTTCTCTTTCTAGGTCAGTCCGAAAACCTTTCAGCACCCTGTCGTAGTGGACAAACACAGAGACTTGTTTTGCAACATATGAAACTAACTGTGGCATCATTATTCTGGCAACCATGAATTCCTAGTGAAACCAGGCAGAAGTGATCAAGTCTGTCCGCCTGTCCGGCTGTATTGCAGTTAACTGTGGCACTCTGAATCTGTCACTAAAGTGTTGATTGCTGGAGGCTGACCTCGATGGACTCACGCTAGCTGAGGGGACAACAATAATAGGAGGACAAATCTGAAGGTAGTAGTTGTGTTAAAGTACACCAAACGGATCAATTTCTCCATTTCCAACCATAAGATTTGTCCAACACCGAAATGTTTAAAAAATGGTTATGTTTTGTGAGCGATCCTTTTTGAAGTGTTCCAAAGTTTACTCATGCTGAGGTTTTTTTTCGGCAACAGAAATCGACCACCTGTTCCTCACCATAACCACAATGTTCCGCCGTGGATAAAAATATCCTAAAGTTGTTATCCTGCTGGCTTGGATTTCGTCCTGCTTCTTGACTTACTGCATGAAACCAGATTGGACAACTGTATCAAGGCATTGACTGGTGAATATATCGGCTGAAAATAACAAAAAATATGTTATTCAGTATACCTGTTTACCTATTTTTGCCGCCTGTTGGCTTGCAATCACTGATTACCTTGGTGTTTCCTCCGTTTTGTATCAGCTATTTAATCTATTGCCTAGCCAGTATTCTAAATAAGGGTTGATTCAGTTCGAGATTAAACTCACAAGGCATACCCTCGATGTCGTCTAACGAAAGCAATCACACTGGTTGCGAAACACACGCATGTACAAACATTACACTGATGTTTAGCAAATACCTAACTGAAACTCGGGTTTATGTACATCTCCAAACGAAAGTGTTGCACAAAGCTGCCTCGTGTTCCACTCAGCTATAAACAGGCTCTTGAAGTGGAGCTGTTGCTGGACGTTACCTATTCCAGTGTAGGTTTTGGTTTACATGTGTAAATTAGATCCCTAAAGTTGCCATAACAGAATGGGGCAAAAAGAGTGCGATCGTGATTTCATACGGTGATTTGTCCCAGGCTTATTGACTGATTCTGTGGTGGAGAGTACACGTTATGTTCAATCGTTCGCCCTATTGTTTTCCCTCATCTATATTGGAAGCGCCAACTTCAAGTATTGTTTTCAATGAAGCTCGACAGCACCGCAAATTCTCCAGCTAAACCCAGGTCATGCGACTACCGAAGCTAGCTTGATTCCACTGCTCCACCGTCGCACGTCGGAAGCAGTGAATTTCCATGCATTGTCAAGACGTCCTATCAAGGACGCCATTAGTCAGTAGAGCCAGAAAGGTTACTGACAACCATAAAATATGTCATATCAATCAGACACACCACTCAACTCCAAATGGTTCGTCTGTTCCACTGTGATATTTCAAGTACTTCCAGTGTGTACTAGAAGAGTAATGGTACTGAGCATGCTCCCTATCCCTGGGGTGGACTAGTCAGAGTGACAGCGGTAAGACAGCAGGCGGACCAATCTTAATCGTGGTATTCTACGATGTCTTTCTAGTTAAACCTAGTTTTTCGTTTTTCGTGAGTTATGAAGGTACTGTTCGTGAAGACTGGTCTTCTTGTAGGCGACATCCAGCCCCTGTAATGCCTTTTTGCGGCATTATTTGCAAACATGACTGCATAAAATATCTCCACTTTAAACAACCACCATTGGATTGATTTTGAAGGGTTGGTTTTCACAAAGTAGGTCACTATAATTTCCCATGGGACAGATTCATCCTGTGCTGATATGACTGATTTGTTTGGAGTGTATTCATGGGTAATCCAGATTAGCCTTAAGTTTGTACTTGATTTTCCAGCCGCTTGTTCTCTACAGATTATCGGCGACGGTTGACAGGATACGTAGCCTCAAAGCTGTGTTAGAAAGATAATGTTTCCTGGGGACATTCATCGTCGCATTTGCACTGCCATCCATTCTGCTCACCAGAATGACCATCACAAATGCATGCAGGCTGTTCATGATTGATACGCCCATAAAAATGGTTTCCACATTTCCACGTGATAGAGATCAAACAGTGGTCCTCCAAAATGTCTCTTCTTGGGACAAACTACGCTCAATTAGGATCACCTCACATCAGTTTCCGTAAGATGGAAAAACTGGCAACTTCTGAGAACCCCCCAACTTCCAACAAACATACACATGGGTATCAGCGAGTGGCGAATCCCCTTCTGCGAAAGACTTGAATGCAAAACTAATGTTTGAGGTCCTCCATTAAGGTACTGACTAGGCACATGACTGCTGACGATACATATAATTTAATTTCCAACGCACACGAAGTTTCCAAACACGATTTTTTAGCTGCAAGAACCAGGAATACTACAGCAGTCCTTCCAAAAAAGAGAGATTACTGCCCTGGAAACGCTACACTAGCGTTTCCTGCCACCTACACTTAAGTAGATAGATCGAAGTCCACTTTGCTAGCCTACTGGCTTGGGAAAATCTGATACTCTACATAACAAAGAAAGGGTAAAATGTGTGAAAGCCCATCACCTCTTCGCGTGCACACCAGGACAGCATTGTCCCAAATTTTATGTAAAGTACTTGAACAAGAGAACTATAATTAATAAAAAACGTCTGGTTAAATAGTGGTCCATATTGGCATGGGTGGTAACCAGAAAATTCCCCAAAGGAGAGTAGACCCCTCAATGAAAAAAATCTACCCGAACCTTCGGGATTTACTGTGAAGTCAATCCCTACCGGGAGACAATTTTCGCACTTCCCAACAAGGACTACTCTGAACGCCTTTTGACGATGAAAAATACCCTTCCGGCAATGCCTGGGTAAAGGAATTCGGGGATCAAACTTTTATGCACTTTTGCATGTGACAACTATCTGAACTATAGCGTGGACACAAGCGAGTGAAGTCATACGACAAAACTTTTATCCATATGACGGACAACTACCACACTTTCCATTTTCTGATGAGATCGTCTTGCACATAAAACCACTCGTATTCAGTCTCTTAAGAATAGGTTCCTCGATTTATTAGGTCGCTCGTAGGAGGAACAGCGTATCAAAATGACTCATCTCTGGTGGGTTTCAATAGGGGGTCTTCACAGGTTGAGAGAATTTATTGTCGGAAAGCCACTTGAGAAGATCGATCAAAAGTAACCTTTTCTGTACATCTTCCTTTTTTAAAAAGAACAAGATCGTACACATGTACTCTCAGGGAGACAAAGCGGCCTATCGGGTAATTTGTGCTCTTGTTTTTTTTGGGAGGGGGGCGGGCTCTACTTAAACAGAGCGTTTTTGGACCACTTGGTCTCGTCCGAAAGTGTGCCCCACGGAAATCGACAGATAACATTTCACAACCACACCTTCAGAATCCGGCGATCGCTTTAGTACGGGAACTTGAACTGGCATGCCGTTTGTCTGTGTATATCGTTGTCGTCACCCGTCAGATACTTGAAATGATTGTGTAGGCTTAACACAAACTTAGACAGTCTTGGCACTAGAATTGGCTGTCGCTGGATCAAACACCCACAGGGAAGCGAGCATAGTTACGAGGTGGCGCACAAGCTGTGATCTAAGTTCTGATCTCAGGCATAGCTCCAGTTTTCTAACAGAGTTTAAATAACTTTTACTTGGTAACGGCATGCTTGGACGATAAGGGTGTATGGTGTTTGTTGTATTGCAGTTGTTGTAAAGTCACATTAATAATGCACCAGCTTCAGTGTATCATCGTGTAATAAGCAGAACTTGAGATGTGTGCATTATTGTTGGCCAGGAAGGTGAATATAGTTTGTTTCTTCCCAAGGGCGGGCACCCGCTCAAATGAGATGATTTGGGCTGTTTCCCGTGAGTAAAATTTGTTCACTGGAACTGTCGTCCATTTCATCATTTACTTCATTCTTTGAAGTGGCGGAATGTCTCGTGAAATAGTTCTGCTCCTGGCAGCCTGGAGCTTCTAATAATTGACAGTGAAGATTATTAAAGCACAATTATCAATCGATGGTTCTTATCCAGGCCACTGTGCGCTTTCCAGCCGTGACCAGAATCCACTTGCGATTTGAGGTCTTACAGTTTGAAGTGAAATGCAGCAACCCGCCTTAACCAGAGTAAAATTGTACTGCCCAGTCTGATTTTCAAATGTCTGACTTACTGCTAGAGTTACCCGACGGTCATTAGGCATACACTTTCCATGGAGAGTGAGTATACGGTCGCTCATTTTTTAGTGAATAGGAACTCAAGGAAGAATAGATGAAAGCGTAGGACCTTTCAGAAATGGTGTAGAGGCGTCTGGGGTTAATTCTTTGGTGTCAAGAAAAACAGGTGTTCGAATTAAGCTCCTACCAGTGCTCGGAGGATCGATGAATACGTTTACCCCCAATTGACTAAGAAGACGGATAAATATTTGCTTGAAATCTTATCCACTGAGCATACTGTCACTAAAGATTTCAAATTAAGCAGTTTTGCAGGACAGTTGAATGCGAAATTGCGCATTAGACCACCCGGGTTGGAACGGTCAATTCCAGCGTATGATGGACCAGTTGGTTATATTCCCATATCCGTGATTTGAATGTAGAAGCTATCTAGTGTGAAAAGGCCATAGAAAACTTTCGACGGATTAGTCACATAAAGTACCTTGTTGGATATTTGCTCAAAGGTCCACAGAACTGTGCGATGAACTACATTGTACACACTAAGACTGGGCAATTCCAGTGTAATTTTCGGTGCGAATTGTGCAGATAATCTGGGAGTTGCGCGGATACGTATTATGGGGGGTGTCAGTGTGGTCATGTTGGCAAATGTGTCACCGCAGCTGCAGTGTATAACGTATGAAACAGACTGGTCGCAATTCCATATGGTTATTTTAAGGCTTTTCTTCTTTCTGTACATACGCCGTCCTTTCTTTCTTCTGATAGAGGCAAATTAGTGGCATCGCAATAAGTAGTCCACTGGGACAGACGTTAGTCGACAATGTCGTTGATGTGATTGGGAGGCAGGTTGCTGATTGCATTGTTCCGTAGATCGTAGGCAGAAGAAGGATAGTGATTCTCTTTTTGCAGTTGAGATTTCGTCCTTCCAATGAGGTCAATCTATGCTGAAAAACCGAGAATCACAGTACGGCCGTTTCAACCTTATTGGGGATCATCAGCAATGCTCGTCTCACGAAACTGTAGTAGGGAGTTTCTAACCCGCGACTTCCCGGCCATTGGTTGAACACAGCCGTTTGCCTCAAGCGGCCCAATAGCATTGTGATTAGCTCTCCTTTTTTGAAGCTTCAGGACCTCCTGGAGGACTTAACAGGCTGTTGCACCCAATCCGTCTTAATCTTTTTTGTTTCCCCAAAACGAGCTAAATGACAACTTAGTGCTTTTTTGGAAGCAGGGTGGATCACGGGACTATTAGGGACAAGCGTGGACCGCGATCCATTCAGGCTTCACTAAGTGCGTACTGCTCTTATCTAAGGTCAAATTGGTAAGACATGCTTTTTGCCTAGCAGGTGAAATATGCACTCCTGAAGATCTTCCACTTAAAAGCTAGTCTGCCAAGGTCAGACTGATATGTAACAGATATCCAACAAAAGGTCATCAATGTGCACTTACGAACTAAAAACAATAAGCCCCCAAAGTTCACGGTGCTGGTAAAAAAAAGTTGACCTAAATTCAATAGCGCTCACCTTCTAGGCGACCCCAGTGGATCTTTAGAGAAGCATTGAACCGTGGTCAAATCAATACTACTACGCCCTCTTACATTGGTTTCTTTATTAGACTGTTCTCGAACCCACTATTTTCCCCATGATATTCAACATTCATTTAGCAGCTGCGGCGACGTAAATGTTTGTAGTATTCTTGACTCAAAACACATCCTAAAATACCTAGGGACAAGAATGCACGGAAAATTGAAGACACCAACATGTAACTTCATATGAGGCAATACTTACTTGGGCCAAACTTCACATCGTTGACCCCAAGCGATAGTTACGGGTTTTACAACGAGAACAGAATTTCCACTTTTGCCATGGGACATCGTTGGTGTGGCAACGGGCATACCTGATGCGTATGGAGACAGCTTAAACAGAATTTGTGTTCATGCTAAAGCTAGTCCAACACAAAACTTTCCACGTACAGGTACTTTTGATATTTATCGGATTTAGTTACGACATTTCCTGTCGTTGTGTTCTAATGGATCATATTTGCTGAATTTTCCGACAGTTCAATTTGTCCAGCTTACTTTGCGTGAATTTCCATTGTTTGAAAATTATCGTGCTCGGTTTTGGCGGAGAAAAATGTTGGATTGACACTCAGGTAACATATTACACGGTATAAAAGCATTTGTCACTGAAAAATACAAACAGAGCTCTAGTAAAATTGAAACCACAATTATCTTCCATCTGTCTTCCGCAATCTAAAACATCTGATTATTCACAGCGACTGATAATAACGTTTGTGTCACATTTAGCGAGTAGTGTCCAACGGGGAGAAATTCGGTCTTGTTTCAAATTGATGAAATGTGGATGAGGTTGATATATGTACAGGTATATGAAGTAACAGTGGGACAGCGGTTGTATTGGACGATTTTTCTGCGAAGTTTATAGGCGATCCTGGTGGAGATGATATCAGAACAACGGTGGAAGTGCTGGATGGTTGGATGGCGTTTGAAGTTCCAAAAGTTATATTCTTCAGAAATATCGGGCTGGCGGTCCCGATGGATTGTTTTGATTCAGTCAGTGGATCACTGATTTGGTCGTGCAACATGATTCGCTCAAGGGAGATCGGTGTTGCCAGCAATGAATCATGAGAAGTTGGTAAAAAGCGTGTAGAATCTGTGGTAGGGAATGTAGGCCGGATAAGATCAAATGGTTTGGGCGTAGTTACTAATTGTTCACCCACTTCAGCGGAACTTTCAAAGGAACTCGTCTTGAGCCGCAGGTTGGCTTGGGTTTCTTCACTAAAATGTGAATATTTAAAGACGAGAGATTAATTTTCGATCTTACAGAATCTCGAAAACCGTTGTCCAAACTTTGGGTTTCTATGTTTTTTTGAATATTTTCCACAGGAGATAAACATATGAACGTGGAGCTTCGGCGTCCAATTTCGAGTTATTTTAAACCTCATGGGGATTGTTGTTTTTATATTTTTTAGAGCTAAAGTGTAACAGTTCTGTATGGTCATGCTTCACAGAATGCTTGTATTAAGATTGAGTGTAATGGATGTATTCTACCTGCATTCACATCCCGTAATTTCATTTTCTGTGTGTGTCCCTTTTTTATGTACTCAGAATAAATTACGCCTACTCTACTCAATGGACAAATGATCCACCCACTTGTTCGCTTTGCCGAGAATAGTTTCAATTTGCAACCAATGTTCATTTCCAAATTTTAGGCTTTCCTACGAGTTTACAGCCGTAAAACACAGAGTGGGTTTTTGTCTTCGGAATCTTCGGCGGGATGTATCTCATGAAAGTATGAGGCTGTTCAAACTCGTAAGATTTTTTTCTTCGTAACAGAGCTGTATAGCATTTGGCCACCAGTGGCTAGACAGTATTGTGAGTGAATTTCACCAAGTACGGTTTTGGCGCCACCACCCTTCATTCATGTAGCTGAAGTCACGTGTGCCGCCGCTGACTGACTAGTTTTGAGTAACCTAGCTAAAAACCAGTCCTTATCGTCCTCGAGGTTTTTTAAGTCAAGCACTGTTGGTTACTGGTGCAAAGATGGACGAGGCGATAGTCCCTTTTTATTTTGTTTTTATGTTTTCTTGGTAGCATCTTCAATACTACATCTCGATACATCTCAATACTATTTAGAAAATTGTCACGCAAATGTGTTTTAGAGACGGAGTGATTCGTCAGCAGTTCCCGAAACGTACCCTTCATGTGGCGATCCAGTTAACAAAGGAAGACTGATCCAAAATTACTGTAAACGATTAGGCTATTGTGAATATGTACCGGTGAGCCGCAGACTTAGGATGTGGCCGGCGAAACCACATGTGAACCTCAGTATACGCCAAGGATTGAAGGAAGTACTCACGGAAGCACTGAGTGAATTCCACAGAATTTGCCCAAAGAAACTTTCCAGAGGGCTGAAAAAAATGTGTGTGGTTATTCTTCGGTGGGCTCAGACAGCTATCTCCTCTGAATTGGATTTTTTACTGACTGGGCAGAAACTCTACCACCAAGAGTTGTGAATCCCTCTTTTAGAATCGTCGTTCGGTAGGCTTTTGAGAATACCAAGCCGTTATGCTCAAAGGCCATGAAATCAGTCCGATAAAAGCAGTTTCCTTGTGGAAAGACTGCACCCTATCCATTTTATCTATCAGTTGCGGTAAAAATTCGATTGCACATTTACCTTGTCAGCTGCGCTGATTTATACTTCAAGCGTTTCCGGAAAATCTGTAGCAAACCTATGATTAAAACATAATAATTGTTCTGCATCAATCCAGCAGCTAAGTTGGTGCACCATTATAGCCTAAACCAGAAGATTATGCAATCCATCCAGTTAGTCTCTTCAGCAGAGAGGCAAAACAGTCTGATCATTGAAAATCTACCCCTTATATGCCGTAATTCAATTAATTTGCTGCTACGATAGAACAGACCGGAAGCTTGTGAATTGTCCTCGGAAAACTGGTTCCTCTGTCTGAGAAAGGTGACTCTGTAGTTGACCGGAAACTGGGCACATTTTCCGTAGTACATTCCTGAGTCACTGGACACTGGGTTGACCTCAGAATGTGGCTCAAAGTCTGGATGTATAACACTCAGCCACCATCGAAATCAAGCCGGCCATTCACCATCAAACGAACTCCTGCGCACACCAGACCATTACGCGCAACTAACTTGAATGGGACTAGGACAATCGATCAATCGATTACGTCCACAGTTTTGCCCCTTTCAATTCCATACACAAGTGTTCTAACAGAACAAAACTGACGAAATGCAACCAACTGTTAACAAGTAGCAATCGATGTCTTTTTGCTACGGAGGGAAATAGCAGTGTCACTATTTGAAACGACCACTACACTGCCCTGACCATTCCCACATCATCAGAGTTTGTGTTCCTTGAAAATGGAAGACAGGACACCTTTTGGGGTGATCGGACAAAAGTAAACTTAATTTCGTGTGTGTACGGCCAAATGGTCCGTTTCATCAGCTTAGCTTCAAGCCTTGTATGTGGAAAACATAGTGTTTGTCGCCTGTTTTCTTTAATCAGCAAAAAGGCAGTCAAACGGCCGCACGAGCGTGTTTTTAGATACTAATCGACGCAATCTAAATCCCAGAGCATTACTGGTTTAAACTTACGGATTCCTTCATTTTTTTACCCACGAGTGGTTGTTTATGAGCCCGACCCTTCTGGGATTGAGGTCCGTATTCGAACAATCAGTTTATATTGAAAACCTTAATTGTTTCACCGCATTGTCCTTACTCTCTGCAAAATTCTACCGGAACATAGTGGCTACCCAGTTGAAGGTTCCTGTTGCAGGGTAACAAAGCGGAGAAAACACTGCACATGATGAATGCTCTTAGGAAGTTGAAAGTAGATGCTGAATGACTAACCTTTTGTGGGGATCACCAGAGGGACGTTTGTTGTACTTCCTTACTTGTACCCGATGACTGATTAACGGGCCTGATTTTCTCGATATCCATACTTCATTGTTAGTACTTCGTCGTCTTCTGCGAGCATGCCAGAGGCAAACAATTAGCAGTCCAACGGCAGGAAAGACGGTTGCATTGAGGCCAATCCAAAGGACGGAGAACTTCGAGCTAGTAGAGCTGGAGTCTGAAAAGTGGAGGTGTATGCTGGTTATGACTTCTCTTCAGTTAACCTGAGTTATTCTGCTGGCTGCTAAGGCTCGCACATATATTATGTCCAGTATATTGTGTTAGATAACAGCATATGTCATGTACCACCCATATGAATATTTACATATGTATTTATATGTATGTATTCACAAATTTCTTTTATAGTTCAGATTGTTTTGCTCTTAATGACAGTCACTGAAACGTTGGGTTACACAAAAGCTCTGCACTCAATGTTGTGTTTTATCTCCAGTAATCATCCCTGGCAGAGAACTTGTTGGAAGTATGATACTTCACATCAAGTGCAATCGTGGGAGTGTCAATAGTTAGCTCAACCGGACCCGAGAGGCAGTCGAGCGGACAGAATCAGCGTTGAAGTCTACGGGTCAACGATCACTGGGTGCGGGCCAGACAGGAGAGGTTTCAAAGTCGTTCGGAACCTATATAATGAAAACTCGAGCCAACATTCCACAGGCAAAATCGGCTGTCGAAACGGCCAGACACAGTCAGAGGTCACACGCTGGTCAACGTTAGTTACATGAAAACAATCGTAACGCCGACCAAGTACCGAAAAATGACGTACCGGTAAACTGTAACATTCCTCTGAACTTTGGCACACCATGGTCTTATATGCACCTATGTTTCAATCCCAACAGGTGTGAAATTGTATGCGATAAAGCTTAGTAACAACAACAGAGCTTAAAAAACAACTGAGCCAGCAACCACCTAATACCTAATCCACCAATATTTACCTTCATATCGGTCGACTCTGATCAGACAAAATAGTTTTTACTCTCTCTTATCACAAGTTAGTACGGATGCTTTTACTCCGCCTGGCAGTAATGCTACTCTGATAGAAATTGCCATTCACTAGAAGTTAAAATGAGTGGAAATAAGTTTGTTTCATGCCTTGGATAAGAGATACAGATCACAGACTTTGTGTTTTCCCACTGACAACTAACCAGATACTAAAACGACTTCGTAATATGAGAAATTCCCAAATTATGATTAATTAGAACGCTGCGGAATAATGAATCTTGTCATTGTTTACAGGATAAGCTCTGAAGGGAAGCACAGTTGCGGAGATATTTGTGGTGGCATGACACTTTCCTCCATGACATCGCTGTATGACGGGACGAAACTTCGAGGACTTCCACAGGTCACTGAGTTAGTTCTTGGGACAAAACACTGCAGCAAAAATAATCTTTCGCCTTATTTCACATTCATTCTTCCGACTTCATCAAACAGTTGGTATCCTAATCGCTGCTGGCCTGGGCTGGGTTTAGCCGATAAGTTAGCATCGCAGACAAAGGATCATTCTTGGAAGTATGTTGCCATCACACTATCGACTAGAGGCAATAAAGCTAGAAAGTAGGCTTTCGCGGCACACCGAAGCTCAAATATGGTCAATTTTCGCTGCAGCTCCACCTTGTTTTATTCTTCCATTCAAGTCAAGATGTATGCTGGGAATTACTCTATCCTCAGTTTTCTTGGTAGAAAGCTCTGCTAGTCGGTCCGTGAAAATGCAATATATCCGCACATCTAACATTCCTCCAAATAAAACAAAATATCCCACTGCATACACGTAAAAACAGATTATTTTACCGATACCAGGACTATACTTCAATTACGCCGATACGGTACACGTACGGTCTTGTTATCATTAATCAATCTCTCCTACGGGAGAACATAGCCACTGAGGATATATTTTGGTATTTCCTTCGAGATGGAGAGACGCAGGGTATTGTATCTCCACTAATGAAATCAACTCTATGCTGGAATTGAAAATTAATTCACTGCTTTCAGTGTGCAACGTGCTTCGAGCATTTAGTCAGCTTCAAGCTGTTTTGTAGACACCAAGTCCAAAAGTCTCGGAAGCAGTCCTTCTCTATCTGAGTAGTTAGTTCAAAGAGGACGAAAGCTCAATTATGTGGTACTTGATTGTACCTTCATAAAGATCTCCAATCAAGGCCTACACCAACATTTTAGGAATCGCCAAGTTTTCAGGAAAATCAACTGGCTATTCAGACTGCCTAATAGATAGACTATGTACACCAACGGCCGACTGGAACCAAGTCCCCGAATGGACTACAACTATCACAGGATTATCCCCTGACTACGCCGGTGGTATTATATAAGATGCTGTTAATGAATGACTCAAGATGTTGGCACTGTGTATTGCAGTGGATGGTAAAAGTGGGAAGGAAGTATCCATAGAAGCGCCTCATATATACTGCCGTGTGCGGAGGAAGAGGGCGTTACCCAGAGCTGGCCCAGCATGGATGAAATGAACCAAGCTTCTCTAAAGATTAGAAGCAGTAGAACAATTGCTTCATATTTGCGCTTCAAAGACGCTGTGTAAATCACATACGCTGCTCAGTTGAGAACATCTTCGTTAGCACAGATACGGGGATTCAATGTACCCAGCATGCAGTACAGATAGGTGATTCACTAAGCAGAACAAACGCCGCGAACTTCAGTTTGTACAACGCTAACGATATCAACTGTTGTGGATCTCCAGTTTCAAAGAGTAGAGACGGCCGCGCCCAGATTGTTGTGAACATTAATTTAACAAAACCAGAAATTATCTACACTCACGCTTTACGCAGGTTCATTAAGCTAGTTTTTATATAACGTTTACGTTCCAAATCATTTGGAGTAACTGAGTAACTGGGTGACGTCAAATGAAAATTATCTTAGTTCGGCGGAATACCTAGTAGGTATACTAGCGATACTCTGGACTGAGATGTCCCCAGTGGGTACAATCAGTCTAATGAGAGACAAAAACTTTAGTGTGGTTGATGCTGACGCATTTTACGTTCAAGTTTTCAATTTACCGAGGCACATATTCAATGTAGGAGGAAGTACAATGTGAAAAGCCCTAATCGAAAAGGATGACACGGCTTTTAAGGGACAGCCAAAAACGAACGCACAAATTGTGTATTATTGTTCCGTTTTAGTGGCACAAGCACACTTGGAAACAGTCACTTACGAAACGAAACCACGCTTACCCTTGTTTAAACTAACGTAGTCCGAGCATTCATGCGGGGTTTTTACATAACAGAAGCGCAGCCGATAGTTGAGCACAGTAGAAATACCAGAGCTTCTCTCATTCGATATTGCGCCTGTAATAACGGAAAACCAACGCACTGACACACCATAGCGAAAATGAAGGCTGATAACTGATGAGTTAGTCTGAAAGTATTGGTAATTGCCGGAATATGAAAGAAGACCTGACTAAGGGATTTTCGTTTATATCTTGATTTTTGAAGTGGCTTTCTTAGATTTAGCTGAAGGAGGAATATGGAGTGTGGATTTTTTTGATTTTTCAAAGAATCTGATGATAATTCAGAATGGAAGTCAGTAGCTCTGGAAGTACCCCTACTAAAATAATCAACCTTACAGTCTGTGGCTCGAAATCGATCTAAAGGGAGTATGATGACAGTTGGGCCATACACAGCGTCCTAATGCGCTGACCCATGTGAGCTTACCCACGGTTTTCACATTTAAGATGTTTTGTAGACCTTAAGATTCAGGTTTAGCGACGGTGTCATCTTTAGCCCCTGCCTGTAGCCAGTCTGTAAACATCGATGCATATAGTGTCACAAGTTACTCACTGCCTTAGGTTAGAGTGTTATTTGTGCGACCTATGGAAGAGCGTGCTTAAATGATACATGCAGTTAATGGAGTGAAGTATGTGAACAGGGCTACAAATTGAAAATTTGTCCAAATAAAGACTAATTCTCTAGTCTTGTGGACTTATGTCTCCACAAATTTGAACTTCAAAGACAAGCTTTGCTGGACGAAAGATTTATATGGATATAAGCTGAACAACAATTGCTGAGTTCAAAAGCTCAAGTCGTGGTATTCTCAAATTCTTCCGCCTACCAAGTGGAAAAGGTTAGCTGAACGACAATGAATGGAACACAGTTGATACTGTCACAGGGGGAAGGAATAAAACAGATATTATAACTACCGACTTTATGGTCTACACCGAGGATTATACTTGAATTGTAGAATGAAAACTTTAGGTTGAAATGTAAGACCATCTGCCAGACATGACGCAAACCTAGATTAGCCAGGCAACGTTGATTATTATGCTATTTTGCAAGCCTCATTTCCCTCAGGACAATGAAGCAATCAAATGAGTCAATAAAAACCCCACATCAGATTTATTTGACCGCCCAATTGTCGAGCGCAACTTACGTTGGTTTAAGTGAAGTAGAACAAGGAAACTAAACGGAATTCTCCAGCAATTTGCCAAACTTTCCGTCCCGCTTTATACCCCTCAAATAGCTGTAGTCCGCGGAACCTCGAACAATTATTTTCCAGTTAGCTGCACTGCTGCATAAACTGCATTTGTATTGTAAAATTGCCCAAACGTCAAAAATATGAAGTTTAGTGTTCTAAGCAGAATTTACATTGGATGGGCTGCTGTCTATGGAAATCATCGGTGCAAATGAATCACCGTTCTGTTGCTAGAATAATGTGATAGATACCGCTTCTTCTTATCATAAAAAGCAGCTTATTTTTCAGTGAATTCTTCATCAAGACAGACCATCCGGATAATTCTTACCATGGTGACCTTCTACCGGTATCAAAACAGTTCCATCAGAACTCGCTGTTGATGCATTGAGTGCAATATCCAGTCGATGCTCTGGCGTAAACTTGATTGGGTGGCTAATTGCAGAGCCATCAAACATAATATTCCTTCGGTGTGCAGCACGGTTTTTTGTCATTGACAGTTTGTTTTCACAGTATTCAATCGCAAACAGCTCACTGCTAGCAGTTGTGACAGAAACTTCTGGACAGGTGTTGTAGATTAAAGAAGGCGAACCAAATGAAGAAGTCCGAATTTCCTCCACTTGAATGCAATAACTGTTGAGTAGGTTCATGTCATCTTGGAGTTGCAGCTCAATCTTATCCGATTTGAGCTCGTATCTGACAATTTTCGGGAACTGTAAATCTGTGATGGAAATAATAATAAAACTGTTTATCGAACACCTCAATTCCCATGTGAAGAGAAGCATTACAATCCGGTATTCATGAGAAAAGAAACTGTTGTTTGTGTTCAGAGATTCAAGTGCTCTCAGGGAGGAAGTAAAATCTTCCAGTAGAACAGTCCAAATTTCTCTTGCTTATGGTTTTTCGTACAGCGTCAAAGCATGCTGAAAAAACTATGAAATTATTAGACAAGGTTGTTGAGTTCGACCAATGGAATATGAAATATATCACACAGAATATGGTATCAATAAGTGGACTTAAACTGAAAGAGTGGAACAACGTGTCATAACGCAGCTGGGTTCCGTTCCGTTCCGTTCTCCTATTTTCTCTTAGAATGTCGGATATATAACGACCTGCTTCGAATGTTTCCGGACTGAAGTAAAATACAGTGTACATTATGAGCCGCAATATATAAATATACTATAAGGCACTATGTGTACCATGTAATATGCAGTACACAGTAAATATACCTATCTATGTAATCACACTGCTTCACACGTTATTTCAGCGCTTCATGCGGACTATGCACAGTTGTAGGCGTTCCTGATACTCTTGCAACTGGGGAATCGCCATGGCTGTCTTATTTACACTCTACTGCGGGTCGCTCTGTTCCAATGGCATCAGTGCATGTATGATACAGCCTACTACTATAAAAAATGTTCCGAATTAGTTTCTTGTAGAGTTGATTTTCGCAAACATTTCTCTGCTAAACCGCACTGTCGCCGATGGCCTGCAAAACGCACGTCGCATCGAAATACTGACAAGTGTTAATAGGTAGTCTTAATTACAACTTGCTGCAAGAAGCTGCAAGTTTTTGTTGGACAAACGAAAGTCTTATGGTGTCTTATCCAATTTCCAAGAATGAGGACTTTGTTTTCTCTGTAAAAACAAAGTCAGTTTTGTAAAATAAAATGTAGATGCTTTTCGGACAGAATGGCTTAGCAGTCTAGGTAGGCGTAACTGAATGAGCAAGAATTGGATCATGGGCTGAAAATTTTATTCCTCGCATACTGGGTTGTATAAACAGGGCACTGAGAATAACCCACCAGTCAATTTCCGTGAAAAAACATGCTGCTGTTAAAATTTAGGGTCACTGAGGGTCAGGATTTTTCAGCATTCTAGATTGGTGAAAGTGTTTCAGAGACTGCCTAATAAGGCTAATAATTATTGTGGACAAAACACGCTTGGCTTACCCATTGTTTCAACTTTGATGGCCTCAGAAGATGGCCCAGCACCAAGTTTATTCTCACCATAAAGAACAAGGTAATAGGTGTTTCCAGGCCGGAATCCTGTGCAAGTTTGAACAAAAGTCACTCAGTCGAGGATAAAGGCTGAGAAGCTCCAAATCCCTATCCGAATCACACAGATCACGGCAATATTAAAAGTGAATTCCTGCGACATCACCTAAATTTCGGTGTTTTATCATGAAAGTCTTTTGAACGAAATCTGGCGATTTATTCGACGCCTCATCATTTAAGACAAACACATTTATATTTGTGTTGATGCCATTTTCTCAGTAGTACCATGTATGTGCAACAACGGAAGTTGTCCATTCAACCAGCTGCAACAGACTGGCCATGTCTCCTAATTATATCAGCTTATATTAGCCCACACGGGCAGGTAGTGTCCAAGGGAGCATGTACCACAGACGAGAGAAAAGTATGGAAGAGGTACAAGGCCAGAGATTTTGTCTTTTGTGGAGGATTTTCCAGCACCCTCAGTCTAGTGCAGCAATATTTGGAGGGCAAGGCACCTAAATCCCTTTTGTATTCTGAAACTCTGGTCCTTCTGTTCTCACACTCGAAGCCAAGCAATGTATTTTACTCTAGAATTCAGGGCATCAACCTTGAAAGCAGTCGAAATAAAAAGGTTGACTTATTCATAAATTTCACTTGTTCATTGGAGCCTCAGATAATCTACCCAATGAATAACCCGGGAAATTTGGGGTACAGTTCCATTTGGTTCATTGAATACATCGCACAGATGAATATAATTTTCATGTAGGATTTTGTTATGCCAACGTTGTCTCTTGGTTTCATTAGAATTGATATAATTCTACTATGTTTTTCAATAAAACATCAAACTGGTTACCTAATAAGCTCCACAGAAATATGTCTGCATCCGGAGAATTTCTTTGGCCAGGAACTTTTACTTCCAGCTCAATCACGATACAAATCTCCATATGTGGCTGATACTTGAGTGATAAACGCTGCGGAGACTTAGAGGAGCATTTAGCAGAATCCATGAGACTGGTATGCAATCACAGATCGGGCACCAAAAGCGAAGGAAACATACACTCATTTGCAAATCAATTTGGTTTTCACGGGAGACTCAAGTGAGTCTCCCGTTTATGATGTTCTTCAACTGAATGTGCTGCACACAGGCCGCCTCATGTTTCAGTTGGTACGATATTCGAGATATCGCAGTATATTTTCATGAAGGAAACTACTCACAAGGTTGCTGAAAACTCTTCGACAGCCCACGACCGGTTTCGCCCTTCTTGGGGCTCACCAGGTAGGCGCAGTCCAATTTGGGTTCAAGTAGAACATAAGGTTGACGGAAACTGGGGGACTGCGCCTACCTGATGAGCCCCAAGAAGGGCGAAATCGGTCGTGGGCTGTCGAAGAGTTTTCAGCAACCTTGTGAGTAGTTTCCCTCACGAAGGAAACCTATTTATAAGCTACCAGCAGTAAAGCTGCAGAATAATTCTGTCCTATTATCCAAACGAAACCGAGAAATCTTTGAGTTAACCAGCCTAAAATGGCTTTTTTTACTTTGCTAGTCACCCTGGCTAACAGAGGGCATTTTTTAATGTTGCCTCTAACATCGCATAAACGATTAAGGACAAGCAATATTTCTATCACTTTATTATTATTATATTATATCGTTGTATCATTATATTATCTTCTCGCTCGAGGTGGTACTTTCACTTCACCGTTTGCCAGTATCGCGTTAGCGGTTGAACTCAATATCTTTTATAATAACGCAGGAAGCCTGGTGCAGGTTGAATCATTTGACCCTTGACATTTCTACCGTGACGAAAGCCAGCTAGCAATGGGATCTATTTCCAACACAACCAGACCTGTTGTTGCGAAAGAAATGAAATGCACTATGGACTATGCAATGGAGAAAAACCGAAAACATGGAGCTACAGTGCCACACCAACGAAGGCATACCTGTGAACCAGCATTGTTGTCGCTCTGGAATAGAGGGTATATCTGAAATTATGACCGTTCTTCCTCCAATTTGTGAATGGGGATCTTGGTCTTCGGTCGATCGGACCACAAGCTTTTGTGAATAGCCGCCGTCATAGCCTGGGACCCATGAGAGCAGTATGCGGTCGTCTGTGATATTTATCAGCTGCACTGATGAAGGAGCCTCTGGAACAGCTGGGTGTGGAAAGATGGAGATGGCCCGTAAAACGTTCCTTGATTAGGAGCCTTTAATATCTACTATGCTGTGTGATATATGGCATATGATATATGATTACTGGCCATAAGGAGGCGTGTAATAAAGCTTGGAGTTTACGGGTATTTTTATTGTAGCGTAGATAAAAGTCTTGAACTGTGACCGGGTTGATTTTTTCCCGTTCACAGTATCCACTTCATTTCTCTCATCTTTTTGAATTTGAATTGGTTTACGCTGCAACAGGAACACATTTAAAATGTCGAACTGCGAGAAACTCTTCATATCGATGTGCATCAACACACTATTGTTAAAACAAAACAATCCTCCTTCCAAACCGTTGATCCGTCGAACAGTTTGTGCTGATGCAGTCTCTGCCGGTAACACGCGTAATAGACCACCGAGTAAATAAGTTTCGCCTGCGGTTACAGCATATTTCCAAGCTCTTGCAGAGAAATACCGGTCATTCTGAACTACGCAGAAATTAAGGTTCAAGTGATATAACCACAGTTGATCGTGGTTTACAGCTGCATTAGATGATCGAAAATGATGAATGCTATAAATCTGCATCCATATTACTCCGAACTATATCATATCCCTTCCATTTTTCGGCTTTTCTTGCGGTTGTTCTTCTCATAGATTTGAGACAGGTAAGCATGAATGCCACCCTTCCTATAGCCAAGGAAATAATGACTTCGTTGGCTACACTGAAATTTGATCTCCTGCGTGTCAAACCCATATATAGCACGTCTCTGGTAGTTCACCTGCACAAGTTGAAAATTTTGAACGTCTCAATAGACGGAGGTGCTCAATGTTAGTCGGAGTGTGCGATTTTGTTGGACGGCTTGCGAGAATAGCGTTTATTGTCGCCATGGTACGAATACTTCTTCGGGTTCAAAGGTGTCCCCGACAATCCACTGAAACTTGGGGGTTGTAATTCTCCGAGTCCATTCCCGGTCTAAATTTATGCTTTAGAGTGAATTTTTAGGCTGCTGAAGATGTCAGGCTCGTTGGCAATTGGAAAATATTTAGCTTTAATGTGCACCGCATGTCGTTAAAATGCTTCCGATCTATTTCTACACCAAATCCAACCTCAAAACAACTTGAAAACAATTTTTTATGTTATGATTCCATAAATAACCGTACCGTTTATCCTTCTGAGATGAACAACATCACAAACCCTCCTGGTTTGGTGGTGAGTAACAAACTTGACAACTTATCTAATCGTATTAGTGAATGAAAGCTTCGATCAAGTGACAGTCTTTTCGTGCAAAGCTCGTTGCCACTGCTGTAGGTAATTTTCAGATTCTACCAAACCAGAAGAACTGTCAGTATACCAACAGGTATTTGATGGCTTTGGTATGGGGTGGGGGGATACAGATAAAAAGTATTGTCTTACTGCACGCCAAACATCTCTTGCTTTCTTCTAAGACAATGCCTACAAACAATCACTGGACTGTCCACGGATCAAACCTGCTAAAATATAGAATCTTCCTTTACCAGGCATCAGTTTTTCTCTTTCTGAAAGACCTCATATACTGACAACGCATGCAATACCTTTCTGAATGTATTCTCTTCTCGGAGAGATGTTAACGTTGAAGGATAGCTTGAGTTACCAACCAAGTTTACTCTCTTTTGAGTAAGGCGTGTGTTGCAACCATGTATCTCTCGAGTCAAGTAGAGGACCATTCATAGCCGACACAGTGAATCTACATTATAATCATGTACTTTAAAACTCATGCGATTTTTGGTAGATAAACAAGAACATCGGCAAAATCACAAAGTGGCTAATCATTGAAGAGTCGAAGCTCCTGCTGAAGTTTTGCTTTAGTGACTCATAACAGCCCTAAGTAACATGGCATGCAGTTGAACTTTATTACAATGATGATTAGTAGGACCAACCAACGCCGATTTCTCCCACGGAGTGGATTTTGTCAGAGAGTTTGTATCTCATACTCGACTTAGACTTTTATGTAATTCCGGTGAGCTTGTAACCCTTTAATGGGAGAGTTACTCTGATTGATGCTACCAGTCGGCTACAAACTAGTGCTGCAATGGCTGGAGATGAATTTGAAATTCGGAATTGATAATTTAGCGGATTATCTAGTAACCAAACTGGAAGGTTGAAAATTAATACTCTTCTTTGTACTCATTTTCATGTTGGTAAATTATGCTGTTTAATTCGGGTCTCATATTCATTTTGAGCACTGTACTAGGTAACCGAATTTGGAAGTAAGTGTTGTCTATTCGTAAACGCAGAGTCCGTGTTATGTGAAGTCGGCAATTAAGTTATTCACCAGCACGTTCTTCAATGATTGTCCGATTACCATCGGCACATACCGAAAGCGTAGAATCCTAGACTGAATACTCTCAGGAAGACTGTGCCATTGATCCATAGTACAAAATCTACCAAGCGCAATGTGAATAATTCCCAGGAAAGAAGAACATGTCCATCTTTGCTCCAATACATACGGTAAGGTAAGCTTTTGTGTGGAAACCACACCCTGCTTGAACATCTGCCTGTTCTTTTTAACGCAGGACGGGTGCAATTTGTGCGCAGCACGAGTACTTATAATCTAGCATTGGTCACCATTTTTCATCCTATGGACCTGGTCATTCTTATCACCAATGTGTTCTGATCCTAAACAATTTTAAGCTAGTATCAATAATGATTAGACTAATAGCATAAATTATACACATTTGGTAAAAACTGCCAAAATAGGCCTCGTGTAGTTTGAATGTAAGGCGAAAAAATCTCTAACGATTGTTTAAGAGCAATAGACTATGGTCATTGAAAACCTGGAAAAGTACATGGGGAATTCGAATCCAGTCGTGAATGGCTGCAGCACCTCATCAACAGAAGTAAGGATGTTCTATAAACGCAGGTTGTATTCAGTTCAAATGGAACACCACTTAGACATAATACTTATTATATCCTCCACGAAGATCGCCAGAATGTCAGAGAATACAGAGAATCCCGCTAAGTCGGATTTCATGGTCAATTTCACCGCGTAGTTCAATCTAATAAATCACTGTGAAGCTGTCCCATTTTCCCTTGACAATATCATTTCCTAGAAGTGTGTTCCGTCCTAGAGGCCACTCTTGTCAAGCTGGTCCATCTGTTGTTTAAACAAGTGGTATTCAGTATGAAATAAAATGAACAACTACCTATAGTGAATATTAATCGGTCACTCATCAATCAAATACACCGAACGTTCTATATTCACCCAGCCTTTTCGAGAGCGCCCGAGGACTTGTAGCCATCAATATTACTCAGTAACTGGAAAGTAACACAGGGCTGCAAGTTGTTGCCCCATTGTTTATCATGCAAGCGAACTGTCGGTATACGTTACATTCTATAAGAAGCTGCTACACTTTTAATTTTTTTGGTGTGTAGGTATGAGGACTCAACAGTGCTATACCTATACGAGTGTGCAGGGGCATTTGAAAGCACGGGTCTCCGGGACCCATTTGAATTGAGGTTTTGATGTACTATTTGGTCAAAGCAGACCGTATGATAAACAGCATTCACGCACCTCGACTGGATGATTAAATCAGATTTCATTTGATTTGTACATAAATTGCATGTCTACAGTACACGGGGTTTATTATTCGATACTAGCATCGAGATTGACTGCTTCCGCTATTCAGGTGTCGTTTTTCTAATAAGTTTGCGTTGACTCGCCGCAGTGATGTAGATTTTCGGGAAACGGCTTGGCTACCTTTGTTTTGTCTGCCACGGAAGTTTGACTAGAGTTGTGAGATTGAACCTAAGACCGAATATGCATGGCGTTTAAGCAGTGGTGAATATATGAGTTTTCAATTTTCGGCGAACCCCTTGCAAACGGTAAAATAACCCGGCAATTCTACTTCCATATTTCTGTTAAAAATTTAACTTAAGTTGATTGCGTGTCATTAATTCAGTTTTTGGCACCATATAGTATAGAACTTGCACCTTGATTGGCTGATTCTGTGGAGGACAATTTTGGGTTAAAGACAAGTGGATAAGCTCCTCGATTACAGAAACACGAAGAAACGTCATGTCCCTAAACAGTGCAATTCAAAAGAAACTGGCAAGATCGACTATGGAAAACAAATTCACACATCCAGTAATCTTCCGAGATTGTTCGTTTATTACGTCTTAGCTTGTTCCGTCGATATAAACTTTGTAAGTACGAGACAAGCTTAGGTGGACTACCATGTAATTCTAACAGACAGGTGAACATGGAAGATCACTCACAGTAATTTTGCACACGAAGGTAGCATGTGGTGCAACCTTGAGTATTCTCCACATGGGCGGCATATAGACCTAGCTCCGGTGTACTTGGTGGAGCATAAGACAGAAAGGCCACCACCAAAGATTCTGTGTAGTCCGGTAGGCGAAAACCAGCTTTGGAAGCAAAATGTTCTGCAGCAGCTTGTCCGGTGAGAAGAGCAACTGAAATATTTTGAACCATGAGGCTGATCGTCGTGCTGTCTAAGGTAGCAAGCGGCGTCCCATCCATGCAGGTGCACACGGAGTTCTCAGTAACTGGTGGCCGTTTACTGGAACAGAAGGGATTTGTGCTGTCATTCACTCGTTCCCAGAAAACACGCCACGGCAATGGGTTGGATCGGAGATAACACGAGAGGTTTTGCTTGACGTCTGACCCCGGCACAGCAATTTCGCGAACGCCTTGAAATGACTGAACTTGACCGTTGGTTGCGTGATCGTTTAACAGGTCAGTCACATACTCTCCGGATGGCAACGAATAGTAGTGCGTCCCTTTGATGGAAAATTTGAGCGGTTGTGAATAGATCAGTTGTGGCGGATCTGTTTGGAGAGAGTTACCAGTTCATGCTTGAAGGTACCTCAAAGTTATAACGATTGACGACAGAAAAATGCGAAATCTTTATTATCTGTCAGTCTTAATGGCCTGGATTTGCTGTGCTTGCACATCCCAACAGGCTTCAAAACTCTTTTGAAAGCAGGTAGCAAATGGCACTTACGAAACGGTAGAAATTATCATAAGGCGGACTTGTTTCTGCATCTGTTTTAAAGCCACGGGATAAGTGCATCAGAATGAAGTCGAAGGTTACTATCTCTGGATGCATTTACAGTTATGAAGCGCGAAGCTGCTCCGTAGCTCACCATTTGAGATACCGTGTGCCCCGACATCCGTGACAAATCTGCACTTGGATGTTCCACTACAGCACTGTTCGAAGGATTGCCAGATGGTAACTCTCAGTAACGCTGGTGCGTCTTCAAATTTTGTGAATCAACATGAAGTCTATGTGTAAATTTTGGAAGCTGGTCATAAGCTCCCACGCCTCGTCATCCGTGTTTTCAGTCGCTTACGTAGGCTTCGGCTTCGGTTATTACTACCGTAACTTATGCTCTTTAGCTGCACACCGTGAGGTGTATTTCGCTGATAATTTCCAATCCTTTTAGTTGTATATTATAACAGTACGGTTGTGGTACTTCCGTTTACAAACCCTAGCCGATCCAAGTAGGTAACCTCTCACGCTGCGATCGATGCAAAGTAAATGTCAATCATGCCACTTAAAGTATGGTTCAGAATGAAGTTTGTATCCTCTGTGCCTTTAGATCCTCGCAGGGGATTTATCCAACTTAAAATGTTTGTATGCCATGGTTAAGATCCTTGTGCTTCTAGTAAAACGATAGCATTGCAAAATAGCAGGTAGTACTGTGAATCATTTCCAAGATATGGGTGCAACTAGTCGGGTGGTGCATAATATCCGGGCCGGGCTTCAGAAGTTCTCGTCACATCGAACTATGCCGCTGATGCCCACCATAAAAGAGTTGCAATGGATTACATACGAAATAGTTTGAACACCGTATAAAACGTAATGGACCCGAGGACATACTGCTCTCCAAAACTCTATGGAAAAGTGGGTGGTTGTTTCATGTGATCATTCAGTTCACTGATTTGATTTCATGACCATGTTCATACGAAACATCCTGTACGATTTGTCAGAGGGGTAAAATATAGTACAGGGAGATTCAGAGATAAGTACTTCACGTCCATTTTGTACTAAGCACGTCCATACGCTTTTTTAGTTCGAGATTTGCGGTGGTTTTTGATAGTAAAAGCCGGTCTTCAGGAATGTTATGAATTTTTCGGACTCTGCTCTTCTCCGGTTCCGGGCTGTTTTTATTATTGGGGCTCTTGACAACATTTCGGACAGTCTTCTAGGCTGGTAACAACTAACCTTCTACTCTACAAAATTCATTTTAGAAACTCAAGCAGAATTTCTGTTGCGCGTTAAATTTTTCTACCCCATCACATCCTTGATCAAAGTTTTAGAAAACAAGATACTGTCCTCTTTTCGGACATATTCATTGCGCGAATGAAATGAGCTATTGGTTTTCAACTTCACAAACCGGATTACACTTAGGGGATTCAGGTAACTGAATCTCCCAAATGCGATGGATAAATCCATCAATGGCAACTTACATAGTAACTTAAGCTCCGTAGTTGCATTGACAAAAGTGTCGTTGGACGAACTCGCTTGGCATGTGTAAATCCCTTCATGTTCTCGTAATACCGGCTGGAGGAATGTAAGTTCACTGTGTGTCTCCCAGTAGAACTCACGGTCATCGAAGTGAATACAGCGGGTCTGCCAAATAATAATGTGATTCAGGCCTTCCTATGCAGAAGAGAATTAGGAATTTTTACACAGGCGAAATTTTGTGCTATGAGAAAAAGACCCCTCGCCTTTTAAACTTAGAAAGACAGCTTACACGAGAGGTTTTACTCTACATAATCATTACTGTTGTATTAAGCCGAAAAGCATTGATTAAGAACAAAGGCGAATCGAATATTTACATAATCAGCCGTCTGAATAGCAGACCATGTCATTTTGGCCAATATAATTTTTGGCAGTTCATCTTGTTGAAATAATTCCGATGACAGAACACCCCAGATTTTCAGCAAATCAAATACAGAAAATGATATCCTTAAATCAGAACAATAATCTGATGATATTGATTCACAATAAGTGATCTGGCGTTGTGCAGCTGGACCTGAATTGGTGCGTTCAAAGAATTGTAAGAACACGGAAGACTGTCAACGTGTGGTTAGTGGCGAATCTACGCCAGCCGCTTCCTAGAAGTTAAGTAGAAGACTAGCGGCTTCTTTTAACGGGCATGACCTTCGAAAACACAAGGATTACCCAAAACTCATAAAGCTGAGATTCTCTTGGACCAAATATTGTCAACGTAAACATCAACATAAGCTAACCTCTAAAACTGGTTAGCAAGATTATTCCCCCAGCTGGTATCCGACAAAACGCTTAAAAACCGTTTTGAGCTGGTTGGTCACATAGGTGACAAGCATAGACAAGGAAAATTTCCGACAGCACTAGGTATCGTGTCACACTTCAGTTGTGCTCCTTCAGAAATAACATTTGAAAAACTCCGGGGTTATATCCCAGTTAAACAGGCACAAGAAAATTTCACTTTTCATTTAAGGGGACATGTACTATCAGCTAGATAGTGTGGCTGCGGGAAGCCCACTTTCACATACATTAGTGAAAAACATAAAAATGGGTTCAGTTTGGTCACACAATCTTCCTATCAAATCAAGGCAATGCTGCATGGCCAGTGATAATCAAGGCTGAATATTCTGATGTATATTTTTTGTGAAAAAAAATTACGTCTGTGAAGGTGTGTACTATGCAGTTTTCACCTGCATCGAAGTCTTGCTCAGGAGGATCCATCATATTGCCACGGAGTCTACATTTCCTAATCCCGCGCAGTGTAAATACGGATATTCTGAAGCCAGGTTGATGTGTCAATTTCCTGATGAAAATTATGGGAGATTACTCCACGAGGGTAAGTTGGACCACAAACGAATTTTACTTTACGAGCAAGGGTTGACCGCTGTCGCTCAGCTGTAACACCCTTTCGGTGCCCAGCTGGCATGCCACCCGAAGGAATCACGAGGGCTGGGATACTGTCAGGTTGCCCAAGCCTAGACAGAGTAAGTCCAGATGCAGAGGTCGGTTCGAACCATGGACCTTTCGGTCAGTAAATTCGTGCTCTAACCACTGAGCCATCTCACCCTTGACCGCTGTGTACATAAGAGTAACTCATTGCATCGCTAAACAGTGCTATGTTTGGAAGGGTGGTAACAGAACGCTTCAACAAGCAGGTCTTGATAACAAACGTGTGAGTAAACTTCTGATAAATTATCCCGTTGGGGTAATTTCTAGCAACAGAATCAAAATGAAGTGTAGCTAACGACCTTGAATTTGACATTTGGACTGATTTGGACCGTTGCGGGGCAATTAGCTGGCTTTGAAGATCGGCAGTAGACAGTCACTGCTTACAGACTTGCTAATCGGTGGCTATTTGGACAAATTTACACTGGTGAGCAAAGAGATAGGAGCATAGTGGATATTGCGAGGACACAATCCTTCATATTCCGTAGTCTCTATTAGTGATTTTAGCCACCCGTGGAAATTTTCTGTACTTTAGAAATAAAACTCGTAAACTGTTCCCAAGGACGGACGTTTGTAGCTTTTTTAAGTCCGAATTTGGGAAAGTGGGGTTTCACATCTTTGTACCCAGTCTAGTTTTGAACGCACTTACGTTGTTACATTGTTACGTCATTCTAAGCTACGGATTACGCCACAAATAAGAGTACAAAAAGCATATAGAAAGTATCAGTCAGGGTTAAACGTGGATTTTTACGGTGAAACGAAGACTGTCAAAGTGACAACAGACTCTTCTGTAAAACGATACATCTTGAAGTAGATCTGATCGTATTTTTGCCTCCAAATGTTCCCGACTCTGCATCAAAGATTTAGACTACTTTGGACGGCGCAACTAAGAGCGATTTCCGTTTAGTAAGCATTTATTTAGCCTGAGTGCGGGTGTTCCTCACAAACGATGAAACTGGATTCGGAATGGTGTTTGTTGGATACGTTTCGTATAGACACAGTGAACACATTCCAGTTTATCTGATTCATTGAGATTGAAATCGGGTGTAATCACTCTGTCCACTGCCCAAAAACTGAATTATTCCTCCTAACTTGGGCTTGCAGTACGCACTTTAGTACCCGTGTAATGGTTGTTCTCCTGTCGTAGGAGTCTCATTAAACCAGACTAAATTAGTCCGTTTCACAATACCCAACAGCCTTGGATTTGCTATGCGGCTGGGTTGGTTTCGAGCTTAGCGGGTACGGTTTTGCAGGCGAACTCGGAAACCTCTTGGCTTACACACGATCAACACATTTAGGCACTATTCAACATACACCAGTTGGGGTCGTCGGCTGAATCATGATACATGCGTGCGTTTCGGTGTCAGATCGATATTGTTGCAGTCAGTCTTTAGTATACAGGTCTGTTTATTTGCATTCTTTCTACGGAAGAGGGATTCAGGCGACAACACGAACAGAAAAACTCACCACTTGGAAGACTTGTAGCTGACCTGCATTATTATTTCTTGGAAGGGTATTTTCGGAGACAATCGAACGTCCGTTTTGTAGCCAATGGATACTGACGTGAGGCCTCCCACGGGCCACACAGCGCAGCTTGATTGGTGACAATGGTTGGCTGGCCAGGTCATATGTTTTCAGTGTTTTCGGCCCCTCGATAATTTTCACTGGACCTGAGGGTCATGCACAGTTGACGGAGGTTGGTAAACTTGGCTGTGCTCTTTAGGGCATTTAACAAAAGCATGACACTTGGACCAAATCACTCGGATGTATTCGTCCTCAACCTCCTTTAGGGAAAAACGAATTTTTAATCATAGCTACAGACTAGGTGGTTGTGACACCGTCTGTCTTACTGACAGCAATACAAGTAAATGGACTGGAAAGATATTCCTCCCTTTCTAGTTTTTATTTGTTCAAGTAAAATACATGCACAAATACTGAATTCATCGTGGCACTACCTAATCAGATTTTTTCAGAAATCTACGAGGTGGTCTGTAGCTTGTTTAGGCTGCCCTGGAAGTTTGGAGTTGGCTACACCGTAAACAATGTAGCATATTGACCTTCCCCAAACTATCTCTAATTTGATAAGCCAGCAGGAAAACATTCAACTGCATAAAACTGCACGATTGACGGGTCAATTTTAGTTTCGTAGGAGGATTATGTGATCTTGGAGCTGGTAATTCACCTTGAACACAGCGGTGAGGTATTTCTTCTGTTCTCTAAGATTTGTCACATCCAACGACCTCCATTATTTAGGTAGCGAACTGTGCTGGTGGCGCATCAGAAGCAAAGCAGCTGAACCGTGCTTCTGAAATTTCCAGCTTACACACCATAATACTTTCTTGGACTCAGGTGCCAAACAGAGCACAGAGGAAGTTTGTCCACCCAGTCACCTCATTTATCCAAATTTATCCTTAAAATGTTCAACCTCTGAATTTCTAGTGCTTTATCAAACGTGACATTATAATTATCGGAGAGATTTCAGTAGCTGCATAAGTAGTATGATATGTGAGAAAGGTAACACTGGAAATGTTTGTTTGTATGATTTACTTCTATGGAACATTATAGTAGGAATTACAGTCCTCCCAAATCTGGTATCAGCTGGTTCCATTTGCTATGAGACAACCCGTTTGGAGAGACTGACTAAATGAAACCAGAGAATCTATTCAGAGACCAGCGAAACGGCCCACACAAGGTGTTACCACTCGTTTATCTGACCCCAATCTAATTGTTTGTGAATGCACATTCAACAGGTTCCAAACAAGAGAAGAATCCTGAGTCGACAGCACCGCCAATGTGAACAGCGGCATTTTGAGGCAGGAGTTCGTCTTGCGTTGTTTATGTTCACAAACCAGATTTCGCTGAAATAGAACTAATGGAAACAAGTTCGAAACCG
This sequence comes from Opisthorchis felineus, assembly GCA_004794785.1. Taxonomy (NCBI): domain Eukaryota; kingdom Metazoa; phylum Platyhelminthes; class Trematoda; order Opisthorchiida; family Opisthorchiidae; genus Opisthorchis; species Opisthorchis felineus. Next base: position 813,175 of record SJOL01006460.1, on the reverse strand, counting down.
ACGTGGCAGAATTATTCGACGGCTCCACAAAGTGTGTCATGGTGGAGCAGGCCGAGCAGCTGTACTGCAGAACAATTTATGAAATTTTCAGCGTGGGTGCGGATACTTTTCCATGGCGGTCATCGTTTTGGGTCACAGCTATCGACACCTTTTCACAATTAAGTTCATACGTGCAGAGTAGCCAGTCAAATAACACAACAGTGCACAACAAAATCCGTCTTCTGATGTGAATGTTATGAACGGCTGGGCTGTCCTCTTCATAGATTGGGGCGTTAGTATTGTACTAAACGAACGTAATGCACTACAACCTTATACACCAGAATCCCGCTATACTGCTCGTTTTTCAACTTGAAATTCTTCATATATAGGTTTTCAGACAGTCATTTCTCTACTTATTTCCAACGAATTCGGAAGAAAGAAAACAAAGTGGTTTATACCTTCGTCGTAGTCTAGAGACGTGTTACAGCGCATATTGTTACCCAACGAAAAAAAAACCGAAATAAAATTCCGATTTTAACTCCATCGATGTCCCGCCAGCTGTGCTAGCCCAGTCGGTATAAAAAAGTTCAAAGTTCTTTGATCTCGAATCTGATATGAAGGCCGCTTTGTAAGTGGAATGTGGAAGCACCAACCAAATGTCATCCACATATTCCGCACAAGTTCCGAGTAATTGTTGCACCAAACGAGGAGGCCGGGAGATTTTAGTGAAAATTCTGTTGACAGAATGACACCACGGGGTGGTTGTTTTGTTAATGAGTCTTGTTTTATTTTTTTTGCCTTTTAATGCCAGTTTGTTAGACAATACCTTTGTCCGTTTCAGGATTATATTGCAAAATAATCGCGTCGCATTCCATCTACTAGTGTAACCATGGATAATACTGATGAACCACGCGAGTAGTCTATGGTTAGTGACCAAGCTCCGCCCTGCATCTGATGGAAGGTGAAGTTGACTGTGGAAATTAAGCAATCGTTTTTGCAGTGTTCGTTTACTATTGTGTAATAGGAATTGAATATTAAGAAAGATTCACTAGCCCTGAGAATGTTCAGTTCTTAAAGACTATGTGTACATGAGATGTTTACTTTCCTATCTAGTGATTTTTGACTGTTTGGTTCATTTTTGTTGATAAATGACTTAAAAGTGAAGGTTTTTTAACTTTAATTTTGGTGCCGTAACCAGGATATGGATGAAAATCCCGTAGACAAAGCCTTTTGAGAATGGGGATGGAGGAGGAGTTTGAGGATACTACGAAGGCGGCAGCACTAAAGACCAACCGCGTTAAGTTGGTGGCGCTGAGGACGCTCCTCAGAGGCTGGTCGAAGGCAGCGCTGGATGCGGCAAGAAGGGGCCTTCGGAAGATGGACTTGGCCGCCGCGATGAAAACTGTTGCAGCGGAGTTTGACATACAGGCCGGAGGCTATGAGTTGGTTCAAGGCGGTCAGGATGGGAAAGGGATATGACTCGACAGTGTTCTTCTCCAGTCTGCATCAATGGTTGGATCGTGCCTTACACGGACTGAACGGAGTGTCGCTCCAGCAGTTGCTGTCTGACCAGTTCGTCAAAGGTGTGCAGCCGGCGCTTGGTGCCCAGTTGCGGCTGACGAGGGCAACTGGCCAGTTAAATTTGAAGGCGGTGGTGCATCTGGCACGAGAATTGGCCGAGACGCCACTGGCCACGTTGCAGTCGGGGGAGCAGATGGATGATTCAGCATTAGAGGACCTGCAGACCAAAGTAGACTAACTAACAGAACAGCTTGCATCCATAATGCCAGAAGTGTAGAGGCGCGCTCGAGCTAGCGGATGCTACAACTGTGGCATGCCTGGTTACTAGAAGAATAAATGTCACCGTACCCGAGCACCTGTAAATAACAGTGCTTTCATTACCACCCTTTTCCCGGGTGGGTTGCGATTAGTGCTGTGATACAGGCAGTTATCGAGATAGACGGGAAGAGGGAGCTGTGCATAATTGATACATGAGAAGGGCTCATACTGAGGCGAAGAGGGAGCGAAGCTGAATGCAAACCATGTGCGCTAACCCTCAAGGCAGTGAGTTAATATCGACTGAAAATTAACGGACTGTCAATACACTCAATGAGTCTAGGAGACTGGTCGATACAGCACGGGTTCCCAATCAGTCCAGATATGGAGCAGACAATCTTGGGAGCAGATTTTCTCAGGAGCGCACAATCCGTGGTTGACCTAAAGCAAGAAAAACTGGAGACAAAGTATGGCTCAGCCAAACTCGAAGGTTAATCAAGCACTGCTGTGAGCGAACTGCTTGTCTGAAAGCTTCCGTCTTGTGATGTGCCATCAGTATAGTCTGTGGTCGAGGAGTACTCCGAACTATTCAAAGGTGGTGAAGACCCCCAAGGCTTCTGCTCGTGGAGTGAACACAAAATTCCCTTCTCGTCCGAACGCCTTGTGCCTTACGGCCCGCGTCATCTGCCGCTCCATCTATGGGAGGAGGTCCATAATCAGGTTCAAGAGCGATGCAAATGGCATAATCAGGGAAGCCCACGGTTGTGCTTGTAAAAAAAAACGAACGAGAAATACCTAATTTGCGTAGATTTCCGGTCTTTGTATGAGATGACCGTAAATCGGGTTGTAGCTGTCCCTTTGGTTGCAGACAGTTTCGATTCGCTCCAGCAATCCCGATGTTTCATGGTATTCGATGTATCTTTCTGATACTGGCAACTTACAATTAAGTCAGAGGACCGGAAGGGAACGGCGTTCACGGTTGGGTCACCCAAATTAACTTAGACGGATGTCGTTTGATTTGTTGGGAGCACGATTCACATTCCGGTGGCTGATGCTCCGTTTAACGAAGGGACTGCAGAATGTTACCGTGTACGGAGGTGATATCGTAATGCATAGCAATTTGGAACCAGAGCATGCAGTTCAATTGAATGCTGTGTTGGACCGTATTCGGGAGGCCGGCCTGAGGATAAATGAAGACAAGACAGGTTGCTCGAAGTTCGGTGACACTACTCTGGCAAAAATTGTGTCACGGAGAGGTTAGCCCATTGCCAGACAAACTGGCAGGACTGTGCAGTTTCCATTTCAATGCGGTCCTTACTACGAGCTGAATACTACAGCCGGCTTGTCAAGAATTTCAACACGAATGCTGTTCCACTTTACGGCATGCTACGACAAAATAGGAAATTAGAATGGACAAGGGAAGCGCATGAGGCTTTCGATCGTATCAAAGTGCGGATGCTGGATCAGCAATTGCTCCTCAAACTGTCCAGGGTCGGGGAGATGTTTACTGTTGCAACGGACGCTAGTGACGGCGGTATCTGTACAGTCCTAAAGCATAAAAACGGGTCATTGGATGTGCCAGTAGAGTCCTGACCAACGCTTAACAGAAGTATTTATCTATTACGAAAGAATGTCTAACAATCGTCTGGGCCCTGGATAAGTGGTGGCCATAATTGCTGGGAGAAAATATTTTACGTCGAAACCGATCGCAACCCTCTTGAGTGGGTCAGGATCATCAGAGATCCTCGCAAAAAGCTCACACGCTGGGCACTTCGGCTACAAGAGTACGACTTCACGTTCCTGCACGTGCCAGGGAAGACGAGCTACCTGGCTGAGTGGCTGTCAGACCATAAGCTGGAGATGAGGCCTCGAGGATCATGGACAGCGCCAATAGCCTCGTCTTTGAACTGGATCCCGGAAATTTGGTGCAACTACAGTGGCAGGATTCCGTATTACGGGAGGCTGCAGCCACCTTGTTGGACGGAAGGAGTATTGAGAACGGGGAGGGTAACAGAGAACTGGAGATGTTTCAGAGTCACTTCGATAGGCTGAGCTTGAGCGAAGCTAATATAATATTCTTGAACGCCACCGATTCGGACGTTGTGCTGCCGGTGATACCTCGCTTCTTGAGACGGAAGCTGATCGTCGAATACCACGAGTTGGCACACACACAGTGCACCAAGACCTACCACTCACTTCGGCAGAGCGTCTGCTAGCCCCGGGATGAGAAGTGAGGTAATGGACCATATGCTGGCCTGTAGGTGTTGCCAACCGATGATACGACAGGGGTAATTCACCCCATGGAACCTATCCATGTAGCAGAGATCCACGAGCTATGGTCCCCTGAGAACATGGGCCCCTTTCTGGTGACAGCCAGTGAAAATCAGTATATTGTAATAATGCCAGAGCACCTGTCACGGTGGGTCAAGGCGGCAGCCGTACCAAATCAAGGGGTGACGACAATCAGAGGAGTGATAATGCACAATATCGCAGTCAACCAGAGAGTACCAAAAATGATCCTAACGGTCCAGGGTCCGTGCTTTGAGAACGAAGAGTTTAGGAACTGTTTGCAGAAGCTGGGCATCAAGTAGCTTAAACCGGCACCCTACTATCCGCAAATAAACTGCACAATCATTCTCCATAGGCATGAAGGCCAAATGGAAGGATCATCAGAATTCTGGAAGGAGTGGACTGGGGTTGCGGAAGTTGGGCGGTCGGTGGCAAGGCCCATTTGTCGAGACTGACCGTTGAAGGAACTTTTGTAGAATTCAGGGCGGTAGGTGACCGAAAACAGTAAACGACGCCCACCATCGCAAATGACACGATACAGTCGAAGCGATGCCGAATAGACCAGCTGCTGAGGCAGACCTAACGGAGGCAAATGGAACATCGGTGGCAAGCACGCTACCTTTGAAGGGGAAAGTTGTTCATTGTTGTATAATAGTGAACCATGCGAGTAGTGGCCAAGCTCCCACCCATCTGATGGCAGGTGAAGTTTATTATGTAAATTACGGAGCAGCTTTGCAGTGTTCGTTTACTATTGTGTGATAGTAGATGAATATCAAGAAAATTTCGAGAGGACGCATGAGAATGTTCAGTTTTTAAAGACTAGGTGCATATGGGATGTTTACTTTCCTATCTAATGATTTTAACTGATTAGTTCGTTTTTGTTGATAAATGTCTTTCTTTCACTAGGAATGGATTTTTAGAAACACGGACAGCCTTGATTTTTTAACAGGCTGTATATCTAATAATGCAATCCTGTTAGCTATCATCGGATTCTAGACAACTATGGGGGGCAGCTCTCCACTGCCTACCGCTCTTTAAGCTTGTAAGTGATGTGCACTATTTGATGAAGCCACAGTTCAGCCAACTCTAGAAATCCAGTGTACGTGGAACGCACCCAACTAGCGGACGTGTAAATCACGCATGATTTTCAGCTTACCCAAGATAGCAATGTCGATAAAGGGACTCATTGCATCTCCTAGTCCATTGGAAGCCAGACAGGTATACACTCCTTCGTGCTGTAGTTGAACAGATCTAATAACCAGACGTTTTCGATTTTCCGCTACTGAAATGCGCTCGTCATCGTCAACAACTTCGCGAGTCTCTGACAGATTTTGGCATATCCGAGGACGCCACATCCAACGGAGATCAGGAGCGGGTATCCCGGGATCTACAGTGGGGAAAAACAACACAGTAGTTCCGAGAATACAGCTGCCGTATTGCCTTAGTCAAGAAAATTTTGTCTATTCAGTTAAGGACGGTCCCGCATTTGGACAATATTAAATGATATTCCTAGATTATTATTATTTGAGCTGCTCTTCTTTTCAGTGCATATGTTCAGGGCTGAAAAGAAAGCTGGAAACAATGACTATCCGTAGGTATTTACATGAAAGCTTTTTCACCAGCTTGACCAGTTATGGATCTATCTGTGGCCTGGCTGTGAAGAAACAAACCTACTAGAGGGGACACTTGTAACGTACACTTAAGGCTGATCCGGAAGGCTGTTATAGTGGTGGGGAGTTTACTAATCTGTAATTAAGGAAACGAATGTGTCTGTGTATCACCGACCGAAATTCGGGTTGGTTGGTTTGAGTGTGAATTATAACGTCATGCGAACATTTATTACAGGATATCTGCAAATCAAACAGTGCTGAAGTCTGATAAAATACCACAATACTGAAGAAAATTGTGCACATGGCAAATTTTTGCAGGATACGAGATTTAATGACAGACTAGGCTAAAGCATCAAATGGGACTGACTAATGTGCACACACCCCAAAAACCCGTCTTGTGAAACGCAACCTTCTGAACACGAGGTATGACACAATCTCTTGAGTAATGATGCCGAAAAAAAAGAGATGGACAAGCCAAGCAGTCAAGTAGGAACCACTGAGTATTTCTGTTTCGACGACCCAGTCTCGAATTTTTGTATAGGTATCGTCGAAACCTTTCTTAAAATGCTGTTCGTCTGGTATTCCGATGAAAAAGACACTGAAGGTGCTTGCATTCCGTTATTGTAGGCCACAAAGTCTTTACTGGGACGCTTGAGTCATAAGGTTGTTAGGAACCCCTCACTAGACCACGACCGATTTCTTTCTTCTTAAGGCACACAAAGCAGACGGAGTTTTGAGGTTTCTATCTATCTGACTCTATGCTTGAGGACTGCAAAGGATTGTAGACAAGGAATTCGGCTGGCATTCATTTGAATCTCTTATTAAAACCAAGTCTTTTGGCGACTGGGTGTATTCTGCGAATGACTTGGAATTTGGGATAAAGTAGAAAATAAAAATGACTAAATCCTGATGAGCCCTAAGAAGGCGAAACCGGTAAAGTCTGCCAAAGTGTTTTCAACATCCTCATGCGTAGTATTTCTTAAGGTAAATATACTGCACCATCACAAATATCGTAACAAATGAAACTTGAGGGAATCTTTTGGCAGCTCATTCGGTCCATTCAGCCGGAGTTCATTTTTTGTCTCTCGTTAGAGGCAAATCAAACTGAAAATGGGTGTCATTCGCGAATTTACTATACAAAATAGAGCTTAATATAAAGTGAGTCTGCTCCCCTTACTACCTCCATCAAGCACAGGTGCCGGTAAGCTCTTGTTAGCGTGCAATTTTGAAACGAGTATGATACAGAATTAATGACGTGTTCGTTGTGGCTGTCTGTATCTGTAGTTCCGGCCCCATATAGGATAGTGACCAGAAGGGATTTTTTTGTAAACTCTTCTTAGATGAATAAAAAACAAGCAGAATTTATCTACTGATTGGTGAAATATGCAGCTTGTTTTAAGTATTGGATGCATGTGACCAGTTGTGCTTTCACGCATGTCGTCTAATGGTTACTAACTTCCAAACGTCAACTAGAAACTAATGGATACAGCTGGATATGCTCTGGCCAGACCACACGTTTACTCAACAATGGCGAGTCCGCAGTATGTCATAAACCAATTTAAAAAGGCAGTCTACTGAAATATGGTTGGTTAGTCAGTGGTTTCGAGAAATTAGCATACATCCTCTTAAAACAATGTTATGAATCCTCTATTAACGGAGCATAACCATGATTTACCAGGGGGAAGTTCGGTAAAGTCACGAAAGTCTCCACGCAGGCGTAGGTAAATTTACATTAGGCATGCAGATGAACAGCTGTTTTTAGTGTTAAGCTTACAGTTCTGGTTCAAGTGGCACTCTAACTCTATTCGAGATCCGAGATAAACCAGTCGAGCTTTTGAACCACTAATATTTGGTATGCCCGGTGGATCTGAAACCAAGAAAAATGGGAAGAGTATACATAAGACTGTATAGTCTCAAATAACTTATAGAAACAGTTTGCACCATTGTTTGCCTCAACTTACAGTACACCTGAACAACCGTGCTGCTCTGGGCACAGCGCCTGCTTACAGAACCGGAACTTGTTTTGATCTGATTATGGGCAATGCAACGATACACACCAGCATCCTCGTGCTGAACTGTATTTACTTGTAGAACTGAACTAAACCAGTAGTTTGCTGATGATCGAATCGCCTCTGTTTCGTTCAAACATTCTGTTTCATCAAATGGTGAGAAGGGCCGGGATTCTGACAACAGTGTGGAATCTGGGAAGTTTTTATCGCGAACCCAGAACACCCGATCGGCCGGAGGATGTGACTTCACATCACACTGTACCCGGAGAGACTGTCCGAGACGCGCATAAACCACTTTGTTCGTGTGTACTTCCGGAGCAGCTACAAAAACGAATGAGGACAAACGGGGTGTGAAAATGTTAAGAGGCATGACAAATACGCTGATCAGCTAAACGGATGGTAAACTAAATTATTTGTCAGTCTTTTGCTGCAGAAGTGTTGAAGAACGCGACTTATACATCGATCATTCGACTGCATCTTCAAATTCTAATCAAACTTCAATGATTGCATACAGGAGAGAAACATTTACTGATTACACCTGGTCATATTATGTAATATAATGTTCCAGCAAAAAACGGCAAGAGTTTAATGAACTTTTCTCTCAGACTTAGCCGACTTATCACAGATAGAGCACTTAATTTAGCTTACCTAATTTTGCCAGTATGTGGCCTTTTTATACAAAGTTGTGTCAAACTCAAGCTAAAAATCTATACATCCTAGTTGGGGGGGAGGGTGAATGTTTAGCGCACATATTACATAGTTAAGGCCAACTCGGCATACTGCTTGCTACAAATAAAAGAGCTTGTCGCGGATATACAACGGATTGATTGGGACAGTTAGGGTAAACATATACTCTCTGAGACTGCGGCGCAATGTTAGGGTAATTGCTGGATTTCTAACCAGGTAACCAGGATTCCGAAACTGCACATGTCGAATTTGTGGGTGAAGTTTAAACTGAAAATCTATACCGCACGCTGATACTTCCTGATATATTTTTGAGGTGCCTGTTTTTCATCAGTAACCATGGTCATCCTAGAAATAATGCTGCGGCTGTTTCATTATTCCAGAGACCGACTATCGTGTCATGTTCTTTCTGAAAGGGATAAGGAGAAGAATCTTGTCTTTCATGGGCGAATTCCTTCAAGTAGAATTCGGTGGATACGGGTCAATATTATAGATAGGATCTTTGATCGGGAAGCACGGAACGACGAACGTTGAAATCTCATGGAACATTAGGACATTGTCAGGTGGGACAACCACAGACCGGGTTTTCATACGATATAACAGCACTTCTAGGTCATTACCACGATTTCAAAGATAGGCTTGCATCTATTATCATGAGTATTTTTGCGCATTTTATTTAGTTAAATGGAAGCACGTCACGCTTGACTTAAAAATGGTCAAAATTTGAACTTTGGCGCTCATATTAATATCGGAAGACTGATTCAGACGCACTCTACTACGTCACAAGCGCAATGTTGTCAAAAAATGTCAATTTGTGCGAAATTTCTACAGTTGCCTTTGGCGCAGAATCTGCTTTAGGAGTTTACGTCTTCTCAGTTTGTTGATGCGAATGAATACGAATGAGTTTCCATTAACAAGCATTGTATTCTGTGCATACAGTTAGTTACTTTGGTTCAGAGAGGTTCTCTTACCGGGCAAAAACACAAAACAGTTATATCTTGTGAGGCCGCCATCCCAAAGCTTGCTTAAAGAAGAACCCTCAAAAAGAGTCTTTTCTACTGAGAATCTATGGGGCCTTCCAGGCTTACTCGAATCTCATATTGGTTCGTCCAAACTGGTCGTATGTCCGCAAGGAGACATGTTAGCTTGCTGGTATAGCAGTCGCCCATGTATTTATTATCGTTTCCTAAGTTGTGATTTGAATATAAGCAGAAACTTACAATACATTCTGCGGTTTGCTTGTCGTGTGCTGCTATGATCGGTTACGGTAAGCTAACTAACAAAAGAAGGGGATGTCCCTTGATATTATCAGCTTATTGATGTCCGGTCGCATTCCAAAGAAGTACGTATATTTTAAAAGTTTAAGCTAGTTCATCTACAGTCACCCGTTTTTGTACCCAGCGTCAGTATAGTGGAGTAAATTTTCATCACACTGAAATTATAGCCTTAATTTTTTGGCGTTGCCGCAACAGGCCCAGTCATTTCACCTCAGCACTGACTACATGGTGTGCTCTCCAAGTCACCTCCAGCCTCACTAACCGCAGTTTTCGACAAACATGCATGTGTGAACGTAATGGATTGCCTTTCGTCAGTGAATACCTGAACACCAACTAAACACAAGTTCGCAAGGTTGAATGAGCCGTTACGTGACAGTACGATCCCCGTAGCTCATGCGGTTATCCTGGCAACTTGGTGAGTTTAACACAGGTGACGACCACTTGAATGAGAATCCTATCCATTTAATCTACGATTCATAGGTAGCGCAGATTTTCTCACTAACCGTTCAAATCACGTGAAGGAGAAGGCAGAATCTCTAAATTCGCGGTAAATCGCTGGATACACAAGGAAGAATTGTATAGTCATTTTTTAAATGTCAAATGCAAATATCTGCAGAAGTCCGGTTTGCTGAAAATACAATCACGTAATCACACTTATTTCGATGCCTAAGGAAACCGCTAAGCTGCATCGACCTGCTTAGGTAACTGGCAGAGTAAGAAATGCATCTTAAGACCTCTCTGCTGGACATTACGTTGACATAACATAGGCTAAAGAAGAATGACGAAATTGTTAAAAACAACGAGTTGGATAGAAGATTTAAGGCTCTAGGCATGATATTGTGCTGGCCATACCAAGGCAAGGTGCTGAAAAATAACAAATGTCAGTCATGGCTAGGGAGGGCCTGATCCAACCCACTGTTTCACAATGAATGTGCCCAAAACATTGTGGTGTGGATGAGGTAGAGTTTGCAGCGTTCTGAGGACAACGAAATTGTTAGTAGACAAGCAGGCGTTTTGTGATAAATCCTTGGACGACAGAGCCTCCAAAGTAGACAGTGGTCTGTGCTTGATGTCTGCATATGGTAAAATGCAAACGGAATATGTCAGTTCTGATATAAATTGTGCAAGCTTAAATATACCTCAAAGAATAGATCCTTTGAACAGAATGAACAAAAATTTTCTCAAAGAGAGATCAACCACAAAATCGCTTTTGGGAAAGACAGAGAAAGGATAATAAGCCGATACTTTCCTGTCCGACGCAATTTCGTGAGCCTAGTGCAGATTGCACTACGCTAGGTGTAGGAACTAGAGGTCGCAGCTGTTTCGTACGTGCAAACAGAGGCGTTTTGCTCTTCTAATGAATCTAGCGTTGATGACGTGTCAGGATGCGTCCAGGCGTGAAAAGTGCACGTGCAGAGAGCGACGTGTCGCTAAGGTCACCATCGGTCACCACACTTTCCAAACAGTAGGTGCGTGGGCGGAGCTTACCAAACTTGGCTTAGTAGCGTGCGACCAGTTGAGCGGGTGTAAAAATGTTCACGGCAGGAACGTTGCCATTGGCTGGACAAGAACGAACAAAGCGAGTGTCCTTATTTGGCGGCTCAGCCATGTGAGTATGTATTCTACGAAATCCCGTAACCAACAACGCCTGAAACAAAATGCGTCCAGCAGGTTTCAAGCGTCTGTGTTGCTACCTGACTTGGAAGTCCTGACTGGCGAGCCAGTCGATCGACACAACCAAGGTATGTTCCTGCGTCGTCGTTCGAGGCGTCCGGCTTTCTACTCACACCACTCAAGCGCGAACATGTTCACCTGTTCAGACGTGAAAATCCGGATGAGTCCAGCGTGCGCTGATTGAGTTATGGTACAGTGCTTCCCACATTTGGTGTGGACTGACCAGAATGATTGCTGCAGGACAGGAGGACGATTGTTCAAACGGGAGTCATGTGAGTATATACTCATCCTGTATATATTTACGCACCAGCTCTGTATGTTTGGCCTGACAGTACAGACGTGACCCTGATTTTCTGTCTTCTCCTTATCGTGTGGACTGGCCTAATTCGGGCGTAACTAATGGCGGTACCACGATACAATACGAAGTATTCCTACTACTAGAGTGATATGTAAGAACTATGTTGATGGGGATCTTTGAGTTCCTGCTGGACTTCGTGTTTGGACGCTCATGAGATGCACTGGCACCCCGGGGATATGACAGTAAAAAAAGCCCAAAAGTATACTTCAAAGTTGACACTGACTCTCCAAATGGCAGAATCCGTTTACCCAGTAGATCGGTCCTTCGTGCTAGGTCTTGTAATTGCGGCTTGAATGGATCTGGGTTGCCAACATGCGGATAAAACATATTATGACAACAAATTGTCGGACGGGGCTAGCTGACCGGAATCACAACTGATCAGTCACTTTTCAAACCAAGTTACCATTTTTAGGTTGATTTGGCGAGTAGTGACATCGAGGCTTGTTTGATGATCCAGAGTTCAGCTAAAGAGAATTCGGACTTCGCTTGTGTTAACATTCCAGAATTAATGTGTGAGGTTTAGTTTGAATTTGTGGGCAGAGACAGACCTCACTGCCATTGGATTGTTCAGACTGCTCGTAAGATTTGAAGGCCCCTTGTTCATGAGGGTTCATCAACACTGATTTTCGCGAAACTACAGCAATCGGTTTAAACTCACAGTAGTGTGCTATAAGGTGGATGAAATCGGTTGCCCTCGGAAATGTACATCTCGGCAGAAAACGATGATTGCTTCACTAAGCGGTAGCATATGCTGAACCTAAATGCGTATTTCTAAATATATAGCGACTGTTTCGAAATCAGACCCCCAGTAATTTTCAACGCACTTTTGCCAGGAAGGCGGGTAAATAAAGGAGTGAAGTGGGGTGCGTCTGTTCTACAGGTATCAGTGATTACCGTCTGCGATTAGAATTCCCCTTTTACCTCTGCGGCGATTCGTAATACTCTTATGCAAACTGAGTGCCAAAAAGTTCAGCCATATCGCCGAAATGCTTGGAATTCTTTCAGTTAAATAGTCACCCTGAGGTTGTTTGTATAAAAGAGAAAAAATTAAGTAGTTTGTTGAGGGACAATAATTACAAAAGTGCACCTTAAACGATTTTTCATGTTTTACTCTTTTCGGAAGCAAGCTGGATAGAAAAGCCGTTGTAAAATAAATGCAATGAACATTTTACGTCATTTGGATACCATTTGTTTAAAACTAACACCTCCACCGGATTACATGGATAATCCTTGAAGTTAAGTCTTCGATATTCATGCTTCACTATGTCACGTAGGTCTGGACCAACTGCACTAAGTAGTTCGTTGCATTTTCACAATAGCACCTAAGAAAGTTCAGCTTCCACGTCGAGACATTTTAGTTCTGATACAAATGTTTCTTTATTCAATGGTTTTTCTCACCGCAAAAAGCCAATATACTGACACAAACTGAGCCCCTCGTTTGCTTGCTTGGTTAAACGATAAAAAACCGAACGGTTATATGGAAGTTCGGTGAATCATTCTTTACCCCAACCGAACGTTTACTTAGAGCACCAAATAACCAAAGTCTTCGACGTTTTCTGTAGAGACAATCTCATTAAAGAATATTTGTTTTTCCATGTGGTTGCCACAATTTCCTCATTTATACACCCATTGGTTAGTTTAAATAAGTGACTAGTTTTGGCTTCACACGAGGAAAACATTCATTAATATCGCAGACAGTTGCTTAAAAGTTTGCCGCAAACACCTACCAAAGTACAAAACTCCCGAGGAGTTTCCCTTCGTAATTTTATGACTGGCAGAACCTCATGAACAGTTGATGTAATTGGTCAGTTTTCCTGAGAATGATCCGTATCGCTGACCTTACTCCCAACCATTGCGGCAAGACCAGTATTTGGACATAAATCAGCGAGTGTCAGGAAATTGTCGTTCCTTTGATCAAAAAGTCTAAGTAGCAGTTGGCTGAACTGAGATCGGACATACAGTACTGATACGAACATTGAATACGAAACGAAAAACCAATTTTTGGTCCTTCTGTTGTACATGTCTCAATATCTGCACCCATCGTGTTAGCTCAGCTGAATTTCCAAATTGGACGCAGAAAATACTCGGTTTTATAGAGATGGATACACTTTCTCGTGGCCTCGATATTCATTTTGTGTCTACGTGATATTTTTCCGAGAAGAGTAAAGCACGAATGTGCACACACCTTCTAACGCAAACGTCCACCGAACACATTTCAAGGGTGAAAGAGAATTTTCCTTCTAGTCTGATAAAAGATATTCCATGTCAAGTCAATCTTCAGCATTTGTAGTTACAGGGACTTTCAATGACTACGACAATCTTCGTTACTGCTGTTAGAATATTAATGTTTCTCACGTTACTGAAAGTCTGTGGATTACAGGTATAAAAACGGTGCGATCATACAAACTCTGCTAAGTAACTTGGTATTGATTTGCAATTTCACATGACTTATGGTTACACTGTATTTGTTCAAAACAATTTGGAAACGACCACAGTGCGGTATGCAGAAGGTCCACTTCTTTTCACTAATAAAAATGACTTTGGAAGATGAAAATTGGTTAAGCTATGGCAGGTCCCGTGAAGCGTGCAAAGACTTATGACTTTGCGCACTAGAAAAGATGACAGTAACTGCCTTGAACGTATGTCCCACACTTACAGTACGAAATATAGCTCAACTAGACAACAGGCACATCCATCTCGTTGGCTTCTTACTTCCGCAGAACAGTTTGAACTAATGTGTTCTTCACTGCCCTCTGAAGTCTGCGCAATCCCTTTTCTTAGTTTTCTTCAAATTAGGGTTGGGATGTGAGTTTCATTCCCTCTATGATAGCAAGAAGTTTCAGAACTGGACATTGAAGTCTTCAAAATTCCGATATCTTTAATGGATGTGATTTCACTATATCGCTTGAAAATATGCTTCGGCCGAATGAATGTATTATTTGTGGGATATTTGAAGGTTAGAAAAAGGGGGTCATTACCCACAATTCAGAGCATTGTGTGTAAGTGAGTTTATCCCGGGAGAAAAATTGTTAGAATTATAAACAAAAGCAAACTAGAGGCCTACGCACATCTGCAACTCTGAATCTAAGATGAGGAAGTCATGTCTACTGGTTGAAGCGAATGTCGAACAGTGACTTAACTGCATGCCATTCGTAAATCATGCTTGAGGTGATTATGAAACTCCTGAATGAGGAGAATCGGTGTGATTCCGGTAAATTACGTAGGCAAGGATTTTGCCTATTGGCGGTAACCGGAGATTCTGGAATTTTTTTCCCACCCAGGTGCCTGACCCACTAAAACCTTCTCACTCCTGTGTTCACCGTAGTTTGGAAGTCATCTGATGAAATAATGGCCAGTCGTTGTGATGCTTTTCGGATGAGCCACGTTTTTACAGATGAACATTTCCGTCCTCTGTCAGTAGACTCCTTAAAGCGACTGGCTTATAAATGGGAAAAATTTCCAGAACTTCCGATTTACTGTCTACAGGTCAAGTCATTGTCATAGATAGTTAGCAGTCATAGACAGTTACCGGACGCAAACTAGTTTTTCTCTTCCAGGAGGTTCACTATGTGTGTTCAGAAATATCTCACCATAGAACAGAAGGATACTGACCGATTGTTGGCCAATTGTGTTGCAGCCAGTTTGTTCAACATAGCCCTATGGTTTCAACGTAATCCTAGCCAGGGAGAGGATGAGATCGCAGCGGCCCTCTCGTAACATCATGAACAGTAATCTTCGTAAACCACCACCCAGTGTTCAGGGTGAATTAAGCCCATCTTTTCGAAAAGGCATATATCATCATATTTGTGGTCCACCTCTGATGAAAATACTAGACGACACTAGCTTTCCTCGCCCTTTTCTCTGAGGCTGCTAACCAGATGTGGCGCAGTAATGTGGTAGTTCAAGATGCCCACTTGTATCTGGCAATCTGAATTAAGGGTACATCGGATTTTAACAAAAAAGCGACGTGCAAACTGTCATGTAATACGACATGTTACTAGTAAAACCTCGGCAATTCAGTAGTTGTTGTTCTCAGCGTCCTTGGCTAAAACTGCTTCGTACGTGTAGTTCTGTGTTTTTATATCAACCAATGAAGTGCAATTGTAGATTAAGTTGGTTTACATGAATCCTCACTCAGGTAAATCCGGATTTAAATAATCACAATGAGGAGTGACATGTGTTTACTTATCCTACGCAGAATTCGGCTTATTTGCTTCTTATGAGGAGTTTAGTTTGTATGCATTTTTGCATTTTCTTCCTGTAAGCTGACTAGTACAGTCAATCATTTACCATAAACTAGCTTATTTATTCACAAATTCACAACTTGGTATAAAATAAGCTCAGTAGAATGTAATGCAAGTTAAAGAACCTTGTTTTGCTTCCGATTGTCCCTATGGGGATCAATGGATAATGATGCTAGTTGTTTTAAGTGCATACAGACTTGCTCAAGCAGTAAAAAGGGTGTCTGTTCTATTTTATTTGAAACGCATAAGAACGTACACCACAGTTTGTTAGAGATCTAGTCTCCCTGGGTGTTCACCGCTTCACAAAAGCTCAATGAGGTTTACATCTGAGCCTTGCATTGTGTCTACCATGCTATCGCCGAAAAGTTGGCAATTTTTATGAGACCGCGAGGTTGTCAGTTCTATTGTTATATACTTAAGAAAAAGCAGTTAAACGTACCATTGACCTAATGGCAAACACGGTGAAAGAATCGGTCTTAACTAGAAAACCATAGGGGATAATATAGAGCTCAGAGTTCAGCATGTAGACCTAATTTTATTATCTACTTTTCAAGGTAAACGTCAAATGCCGACATGAGAATATTTCGGGCCTTGTGAAATGAGGCATCTTGTTGAGAACGCACTGCAAATAGCGGCTGCACCAACACGTTAAAGTAAGTTTATCAAAACCCTATTCGAAATGGAAACCTCGTTTTAATGTTTGGCCGAAGGTGGACAGTTGATATGGACATCCGGAGCCAACACCTTCGTGATACTGTCACTGGTTTCATTTGAATTCCTGATTACAGACGATCACCTGACAACACTGTCAAACGTTCGTAAGCCGGTGATGCTGCACGGCAGTAAATAATTCTCCTGACAAAAAACGCAGGGCTATTAACACTTATGCACTTTGCTCCACATGACAAAGTGAAGCACCCCAAGTAGTTAGTTTATTATACCAAGTGAAATATATGACAGTCTGCTTGTCCTAAAGCAGATAAAATATTGCGAATTCACATTTCCTAGAAGTGACGCCTTGACTGTATAAAGGTCTGTCATAAACCATAGGTGTGCACTACAGTGGTAAAAAACGCCCTTAATGACAATTTTAACGTTCGTGTGGACAAATACCTTATTTTCGCAAGCCTACAGGCCAAACAGAGTGAATTCTGGATGTAGGGGCTTTGCTACGGATTGTGATGTTTACAGCTGTATTTCACTTCGAATATTCATAAAGGTGACAGGCCTGGCATCATCGTACCTGTCCCTCCTGAACAAACCTATCCGTGAAGTGTTCCATTACCGATGTGCTGCTGTTTGTGTCCAGGTGAATAGATTTGAGGATTTCACATTACTTGCATTTGCATAGTCTCCCTGTTGCCATGACCACAGTACCATGGTTAGTCCAAACGAATACTTAGGAACACTTGATTTGGGCTTTGCTTTTTGGAGGGTTCGTCCTTGACCGAGTCAGGAAATTTACACTGGAAATCTGACCTACTAAACACCTGATCACGCTGGAGGCACCTGAATAATCACTAGCCGTAACTGGTTTTGCAGGATGTCTTAAATAGCAAATCAGTGTCTGCCCTGCTTGTTCTGTGACTGAGTTCCTCGTCTGTCAGGACATTCAAATCAGGTGACCCGAATGACATGTGAATGAAGAATAACCATTTTCTGTTGTCTGTAGGATTTTTGGTATTATTTGTAGGTGATTAAGTATGATTAAACTTCTTATCCATATTACTGCTTTCCGTTCAGCCGACGGAAATGTGAATGCACTTCCTACGTTTTCTGCAACCAATTACAAATAAAAGTAGAGGTCGCCGATAAAGAAATACAGCATCATGCCACAGCCGATGAAGTAACTTGCTGAAACGGTGTTTGACCAGTAAAATTGATGAATGTTTTGAAATTCAGTCCCTGTGGCACACGGCGCATTCTCAATCTTTATATTTTGTCTTATTTATATAAAATTGCCCGCTATTTATGCTGCTATTCAACTAGAGAGTGCTGTGTGCAGCACTGCAGCTTTTCGAACAACAATATGCTCTTCTTCCCATGTTTCACCTACATTAAGGCCGAAATTACTCGAAATTTGTACAAAACTCTACACAAGTGGAACAGTTACGGACAAGAAGTCGAGACAATCTAATGTAAATTGGGCTATTAATGATTTTGTGGAATAGTCAGCCCACCCATGACTTCAATTGCCAATGAACGTTAGGCATGAGCCTGTGACTCAATGTTCTTAAAAACTGTTTTTGCTTTGGTGATAAACTGCAGACCATCAACCACGACTCAGCAAATTCGGTGAGTAGAATTTATTTTTCCAGACAAAATTTACTTTTGTCTACTGGTTACTTCTGTTAGGGAGGCAAACCACATATCTTGAAGCAAGCGCAATTTATGGATGCATTCAAGTGATTTGAGCAGCATTGATATCGAATGTAGCATAAGAGAGTCAGTGGCAATGGTAGACCTAAACATGTAGATGCGTGGAAATATGGACAGCTAGAAAGGTGAACGAAGAGGCAAATAGTTAGACGGATAAATATGTTCTCTAAGTCTCCCCCCTCGTATGACATGTTATTATCATCATAAAAAACTTTATCACAACTAAACAATGAGATAACTGAATGTAAACGTAGCAGCAAGTGGGTGGGAAAATCTGTCTGGATTTAGACCTTGATGGTTTGACGTTTGGTGACGTGAAGCGCTTGAAACGGACTGAATGAATTGCGGGCAAATATGTATTTAGTGGTGTTGTTAGTTTGGCCACGAAAACTTGCTCATGAAAAATCTAACTGGAGAAAGAGTATGCGCGAGTATGAACAACCGAGAAAGAACATGTTCCAAGGGCAATATTGAGCCTGTAAACGAAGATAAGACGCGTCTCTAATATGAATTCGGAGCCTTTTTGGGAGGCAAATATGGTTACGAGTTTTCCGGAATTATGAAAGGAAAGGCAAATATATAAAAAGTTAAAAAGGTCCGAACTTGAATACACAAAGAGGAGATGAATGTTTTTATGTGAGAATCCTAAACTAAGGCAGGATATAATTAATCCAAGATGAGCGGGACGGGTAATGCCCGAACTACGCAGTTACAGCCAAGGGGTGTTTCGAAGTGTCTTTTATACGAGAATAAGCGATGGAATTCCATCGAATTCCGAGAGATAATTTTATGGGTTTATTTTCTGGTGAGGGACGAAAGAGATCCGACAAGATATCCAAGCACTCTCAGAATGGCATTGCCAGGAAATATCGAGCAAATTACTACAACTCCAGGACAGCCAAAATGTCCAGCGGGGTATACGACTGAGAAATCAACAATATCATGTTTGAAAACAAAAGGCAATCAAAGAAAACCTTGAAGAACACCAGTGTCACCAAGAAGGGCTGAGAAAAACGGATTCGGAATGGAAATGCAATATTGTGGGATATGATGTAATGGTTCCAACGTTTCGGATACCATGGATGACTTTTGTCAAGGATGTTTACTACTGAACGAATATATGCAAATGAAACAGTAAAAGAGCCATCGACAGCGTGTGCTCAATGACCATGGTCTTAGTTCGAGTGTCAGACGTAAATGATGTGTGTTTGTGTGCCACTGTGCCTGTGCGCGTCATGTGTTGGCTGCTCTAGCTAGTCGATTATGATCTCGCCAATGGATGGATATGAAAGTGGGAGCTTCATTGATGTCCTGTGCAGCTGACAGCCCTGTTTCCGGGCTTGAGTCCACGTACTGCGCGAATTGTGGAAAAAGTCCTTTCCGCAGAAAGCCTGGTAGAACCCATTGGACGGACGATCAGGAAATCAGGGGCACAAATAGCGGAACACAAGCGTCACATCGGAGTCTTATTTCGAGATCCCAGAGCAAGAAGCTTCAGCGTAGCCCCACACGTACTTGGGCGGAATTATCAGACTGGCTTCGCCGGTACACACGTTCCCAAAATCGGCCTTTAATTCATATCAGTAGCGTCTGTTTACTGAAGCCCCAGAAATCAACACGCAACCGGCTTGTGCCAACCGCATCATTTGAATTGGTCTGACCACACAACTAGCAGGGCACGGAAGCCGGATTAGGGGTAGGAAGCTAGGCCATCCGTCGCATATGGCCTCAGAAGATAGCCCCCGCTTACGTAACCATCAGCACCGCCCTGCACCAGCTAGAGCAGCACAGTGCCACCACCCAATCCAGCCCATTCACGTCAGACACTGATCAAGCGAACCACGTCACATAACGGTTGACTCGCTTTGCTGTTTAGTTGAAGCTTCTGCACTTGCTTATGGAAGCACTTGACAAGGCCTCCCAAGATAGTCGATACAATGATAGCATACCTTATAACGCCACTTTAATTTATAAACTGTCTGATTGCATATAACATGTCACCAAATCTCTTCCATGATATCCGGATCAACTCTAGTCCAGACTGTCAGCAGAACCGTAGAACACGCCATAACTGAGCATATCACATACGAGAGTAAAACACATCTGCTGGCGAAACAAGTTAGGAAGCAAGGTCTTAGGTGAAATGAGGCTTATGGTTAAATTTGTCTGTTCACAGTAACAAAGGCTAAAACAGTTGGGAAAACATGCCTAAATATGGAGCTCACATTTTGGGGGCAAATCAACGCAGTGAACAAGAAAGTAACCGGGTGAATTGCGGTTGGTCCAACAAGTAAATTAACAAGATTTCGGAAGTGTCACGTGATACCATCCTCTCCATGTTTATCGATAGATCTAGAGAAACGAGTAATAGGGTGATCATTTCAAACCTCTTCGGAATGGAGCCTAATGCAAACGGTCTTCCACAGTTTCAACATAGGCAAATGTGTATGTATGGTTTCCTCAGAGTCTGGCCACTTAGACCGACTTTTTCCTATGAGTAGTGGCTTTTGACTTTTAGATTAAACTGATCAACCGACATCTGGGTAACTTTGGGATTTCATCGCTTTGATGTCCCACCCTGAACTTTTCTCCGCAGTTAGTGCTGTTTCCAGATGATCCGTTCTGTCTCAGTGGTTTCATTGAATTTACGATCTTGCGCTCGTGCGTAGACGGAATTAAGTTGATTCATGAGTGAATTAGCCACGGAGCGTGTAGGAGCCTCATTTGCTGTTGTGTTTCTGCATTTCAGGAACCCGTTGTTTTCCAGTTTGAATTGGTGCCCGCTTTGATCCTCATGTATAGAACCAAGGGATAATTGGTCGTATGTAGTCAGATTTCTAGTAGAATTTTCCACATTATATTCTCTGTAATGCATTCAGCAGCTTCATGGGTACTGTCTATGGTTCGAGGTCAGTTTCAGCAATGTGATAGTTGGTTGCCCGGCCAATAAGGGTTTTATAGCTTGCTGCTACCTTGCTGTGAACTCAAGTTCATCCACAGGCCTGAGTTTTGAAGGGTTGAAAACGAGTTAAGTCATCCTTTGTACAGGATGGAATTCTATCATTATATTATGCGGCCTTTGATGAGGAAGACCTATCTGGTGCCTTTCTGGAATGGAAGCATTTCAACCAAAATCAAGGGGCAGGGGTAGATGTTAGGCGATAAAGCCCTGCTGGCAGCTTACTGCGTGTCTGTTTAGGTGACTTGTCTAGACCTGTTAACGAGCAATACCACTATTGGAACTACATTAATTACTTCCGACTGCTTGGGCAAGCTTGCTCACTTTTGGAATCTAACGGTTCCCATTATTCTCGATGATTTTTATGCCTCCCAGTGTATTGCATTAGTTTGGAGGTTCCCCTTGGATAAAAACAGTATGACACTTTGTACGTCATTCATAGCACATTCCCCGTTAAGTGATGAGGGCGTGTGAATCATTCATCCCATAGGATGACAGGGTATACCAGGGTATACCAGGGGAACGACACACTCAATGCTAGCACAGGGACAAGGCTGGCCAGTAACGAACTGTAATGATGAAGACATGACCTGTTCATTCTAGCTGCTGGAACACCCGAATCCTGCTCAAGAACTGCAGTTATTGAATAACCATGCGTGGTCTCTACGATTACAGGTAGAGGTTAAATGCCTACCGGAGATCAGACCACAAATTGAAAAAAAACACAGGAGTTCCTGTAATGTCAGTAGGCACGTACATAAGACTCCAGTTAAACGGTTCACTGAAGAACATACGGTTACGGAGTTGCTTTTGCCCCGATTAACTCTGCCTACAGAGCACTCATATATTGAGGCTACTTCTCACCCAGGATTTAGACAACGTGAATGAGGGATACTCTGCTCATTTGAACCGTAGCTACTGACTACACACCCATATTTTGAGCACATTCATGGCAACCTAGAGTGATCAAAACGGTGATTCATCTTTTCTATTATTATTGTGCACAAAGATATATATTTCATTCCGTTGTTTCCGTTCTGTGTCTATATCCCCCCCATTTCTTCACATAAGATTTCTCCACTCTTTGATCTAGTTCCGTAAAGCTAAGCTTCGTCATCTTGTGTCTACTTTGTTTTGACTCTGTGAGTTAACTTTTGGCAGACGCATTGCTTTCTAGCCACTTTATTTACAGAGGATCCCAGATAAACTCAGCGTTACGTGACCCGGCTTATAGAAACCGGCTTCACCCTATGAGCTGGGATTTGTAACATTTTGTCGCGTTATTATTTCATTCACAATACCGCATTTTTTTAGATTTCTCCATTTGAATGATTCGACTTTTGGTGTTTTGCATGTAACTCAAAGTGGCCTAACTGATTGCCAAACGCAGCCAAAAAACAGGGCTCTGGATGCGGTATACCGTTAAGCACAGGTGACTGGAGTGCTCCTGTTAGACGGTCAGACGAATCTACCCACCATATGTTCGACCTAGTAGAGCGAAGTGAGCGGAAATCCCATAGTCATTGTCCTTAGTCAGCATCCTGAAAGACGTTCTGTCTCGTGGTAATCAAATAACGGTCAGATCGTCTGACAAAGAGACAAAGCTCCGGCACAATCTAAATGGGCACCAGTGCTGGGAAACTGACGTTTGTATCAGGCAGCTGAAACGGGGAACGCGGTAGGAACGGCCATGCATTTTGTGACCATAAGGCGAAACTTCATGGTTTTGTAAACTAGCGACCTCAGTCCTCGAAGTGATTCAAGGTCGTTCAACTCGGATGGAAATAGCCCCAAAAGAACGACCTTAACAACACAAAGTGCAGATGAGAGCCAACTACGTTCGCCACCCTGGAAGTCACTTAGTCCTGATGGATGATCACTGGTTCATTTTTAGGTTATCTATGGAACAAGGCACGAGAGTTACATTGTGTGACAACGCAAAACTATTTTGAGCAGGATGGTGCACCTCTGCAAGCTGACGTCATAGGCACGCCTTAAAAGAGCATATAATCCCTGATTTATTCAATGTAATGGCACTTGAATTGGCAGAAGCGACCTTAATCTCTGCCGGCTCAAGTTGGCTGTACGTACATAGAAACGCTCGAATGACTGTGAACCCGCTCAGCTTTTCCGTCCAAGTCCTGTTGCCTCCTACTAAAGCCAGCCCATGAGAAAAATCTGCGCCACAACAGTAAAGAACTACTAGCATATTACTTGGATTATGAGGAATTTCGGGTGTAATACTTTGGTCAGCTGCCAAACTACTCGGATCTCTAGAGTGTAGACCAACCACCACCGATAACATTTGGTCGTCAGTGCTGATATCTGCCCCGGGAGTTGTGTGGACCAGATGTTCACCCCACGTCTACTTATGGGACATCGGGTCAAATAATAGCAGCAAAATATTGTATAATGCATCGAACTAGTCACTGCATTGAATTTAGTCCATTGTTGACTAGTCATCATGAAGCATCTAATTTGGTGACTCTGGACCAAGGAAGCTAGTCAGTGTCATCAAAGCTTACTGCTTCGACGAAGACTAATTTACGCCGTAGGATACTGAATTACATTTCGCCCTCAATATGAAACAGAATATCCTTATATCATCAGTTTCACTTAAATTTGCGCTTGGGTGGGCGGCGCAACGGACACTTGGATGACAAACCGCCGTCCAAATTTTGATGGCGGACGTCGAATACTGCTTGAACTGGTCAAGTCAGGTCTACCAACTGTTGTTGCTGGAGCCATCTAGCGCGCAACACTTAGGAGGCTGAAGATCAATATCAGTGAGTCAAACGTCCTTCTCACAAAAAAATATCCGTGCGCTTAGGAGAGAACGAGGTTTAGGAAATCCGATTTTTGGATGCACGGCTTCTACAACTCTATCCAAGAGGCAACATAAGGTAGAGATTGTCCATAATGATGCAGCAAGCCGCCTTCAACGTAAATATATTCATGTGCATTAATTCTGGTATAAAACATTGTCTCTTATTGGACATAGTTGTCATAATCCGTGTAAATGAAATTGCCCTGCTTGAATAGAAAAAATCTTCTGCTTTCTACAGTGCTCTCATTAAGGCGTTTGCACGAGTGTGGTAAGCAGCCATATAGGTCTCCCACGACAGCCGTATGCTCATATATTTCGAGTAAAAATGTGATGTCTTAAGATGTAGGAGGGATGCAGTTCACGAGCGTCCCCTAACGCATTTCGTATCAAAATCACAAGTGTCATCCAAGTGTCTTATGTAGGGCTGGCAGTAAAATATGCTGCATTTTCCGCGTCGTTGTTCTGATGATGAGCCCAAAACTCGATGCTCCCCTAGCAGTTGCTTTTTTTACAGATCGGAAGAGCTGTATTGTTGGATTTCTCTTCGTCTGACTCGGACGTGCACGTATTTAAAACACACGTTCAAGTCGATCAAATTTACCCAAAACTTATACAAGATGTGGTTTAGTGTGAGAGGGGTGACTCGTGGTTGGTTAAAAGCCAACACGGGTATGAGAGCCAAGTGATCAAGTGCTTTGAACGCTAGTGCCCACACTAATCGCTGCATCAGTCACTGAGTTGTTAGAGTACAATTACTGCGTGGATGTTTCTTTTGTCTAACCAGCTTCAAATCCTCATACACGTCAAACATCTATCTTGCGCAGACAGAACTATTAAATAAAAGGGAAGTCTTCATCATAAATGGAACCGATAAATCTAATAACTTCTCAGGTGCGAAACGCGGACGGATTCACCAATACGGGTTTGAGTAAAAGGATGAAGTCCCGGAAATGTTTGCAACCTTGTTTGTATTAGTGAAAAATAACCTTTAGTTCCGAAATATGAAAACATGGCAAAGGAACACATACTCGATGTCAAGCAACTACGATTGCAAATGCGAACTGAATGGTATAGTCAGTTTGAGAGTGTGCTCCTCTTCGTGTTAAAAAATGGCCTATTTTGTGTTAGGTGGAGGGATCAGTCTTACTTAAGCGAATTTCAGGAATCTACAGCATTCAGGGTTTCTTGAAAGATTTTTGTCGTAATTTTCAGATCCTCATACATAGACCTGAACAAATCCTGTCATTAAAAATCAACATATTAAAGTGGCTAACCTGTTTTCAAGAGGAATGAGCAATGAAACATAAACTGAACACGGAACCTTTGATGTGGCAGGTGGTCGGAGATTTATGTAACTGTAGTAAAATTTTGTTTTATCGTCGACTGTACTTAAGCTCGATAATGCGCTTTTTTAGTGTAAACTTGTGTTAGTCAGCATGGAAAAATGATTGCCTCATCACCACATCGTCTTACCGGCATTTCTTTAGCCAAATCCATCCTAAAACCGGGTCATCGGGTAGGCCTAAAAGATGAGTTCGTTTTTTGTTCTGTATGTGGAACCAAAAAGCTGCCGCCGATCTGTGTGAGACCCTAGTCCACGGAATGAACCAAATTTATACTATAACCACAAAACATATTAGAACAAATCATTCCGTTCTCATGGTTTTACCCACCTAGGATTATGCAATTGTCAGCTGTAACTCTCGGCCAAGGAATGCAGAAGAAATATATATCTTAATGTTAATGTGGTAATGAATTGTATTTTGGCAGACTCCTCGTTACTTCTTATTCAACGAAACATGTCTGCACTCAAGTAAAGCCAAGCTGATGGTTTACTGAATCGGTTAGATCTAAAGACCAGGAACAAGCATCAGTGCCATGGCAAAAGTATCTCTGAGCAACCAGGTCAAAAATTTTCAGTTAAGATTTTGTCCTCTCAGTGAGGAAAGTGTGCGTTAAAAGTTTCTGAAGCACTGTACAGCCGTCTTATCCAGCAGTGAGCACCTTATGAAACTCAGGGAGTTTCCAAGTGGCAATATTGCGGCCAGCGATTGAAAACCTAACCGTTCAGCACGAACGGCCGAGCAGCGGTGTGATTGACTCTTACATAGGACATAGTGCCAATCATTCTTTAATCAGGGAAACTACATCCCCTGGTCGCGTATTGGGCGGCTTTTCCAGTAACCACTTCTCACATAGAAGTTCCACTCATTGGGTGAAATTAGTCTTCCTCGGAGCCACTCATAGAGTGATCGAAACTCTGAGGTTCATGAGATGTGAGCTGACAATGCTGAATCATGAAACAGCCTTGAACTGCGTTCTAGCTTTCCAGCATGGACTGGTCTCACTAGTATGATTAAATCTCGGTTGAAAATTACAAAATCCAATCTACTCTACGGCAAAATGAAATAATTTGTATCGCATGGAAAATCACATTTCGCACAGACCGCATCGTTTGTCCAGCACCTTAGTCCATGTGAAAAAAAACGGATGACAAGTAGTTGTTGGAGAAAAACGATGCTAGGTTTGACAGTGGGTTGGGCATTAATCATGTTACCAAGACTAATCTGATGTCAGGTGAGAATTACAGATAAAAAAGATAGGCAAAGGGAGATTTTAGAGTGCTGATAGGTGAACGTCAAGGATAACGTTATTTGACTTATTGTTACTTCTGTTCAGAATCCAACCTGAATCCCGTAATAGCGGTTATATTTTTCCTTACATCTGCTCTTTAAAACCATCTAATCCCAGCTCAACAACTGTTGCCTTTTTATCGGGAATCATCACTATAGGCATCTCACAATTTTGGAGTGAGAGTGAACTGTCGGTCATTCAAAAGAAAACATAAAACCATAGATTCCAGCCGTTAGTTACCGACCAATGACGTAAATACCCCGTTTTGGGATAGGATATAATTCTGTCTCGTTCGCACACTGAATCTGATTTTGACTAAATGCTCGATTTGGCTCCCTTAGGGGAAGGTTTTGCGATGCTCATTTTCTCTGCCTGTGTTTTATGACGTCTGAAGCTGTGTTATATTTGTGAGTTGCGACTTTACCTTGCAAGAGCAAGTCAAGCATTAGTAAAACGCTGAGTGGAACAAGGAAGGTGTCTCATGCTTATTCAGAATAACCATTATTTTGTGTCGCCAGTCTCCAGAAAGGCCAAAACCCACATGATTTCGGAGGATAAACTACGCACGGACAATTGGGCAATGGATGGTTGATTCACCGTTTGGTCAACACGCGCTCCAAAATGATACAGCACAGTGCACTCTGTGTATTATTACTAAAGTTGACGCAGCAGTATGTTGCTTACAGTGTAGTAAAGAATGGAACCCTCTCGCATGTGGGCGAAGAAATCACCTGATGGTAAAAACCGCAAACTTCTGTCGATTAGTTGTACACCTTTGCGGAATGTGCAGAATTCTGGTTCACGTCACTGGCGTTTGAGCAATTCTATTTTGTAGTGGTGCAATTATTCTGATAGGTGCAAACCAAAGTAGGAAAGCACTGTGCTTGTGTTTCATCGGAAAAGTTGCTCCAGGAGAGCAGGAGGACCGTACTCGTTTGGTTGGCGTGTGTCTTCCACGTAATGCCGGAAATTCACTAGGGTAGGAGGTTAACGGACTTACTCAAGCACCGAGTCCTACCAGAAACTCTAGATTACATGACGCGTAACTGCATACTGCCGAAATATTAATCCAAAATTCCTATGTGCCATGTACGGTCAAGTGAAAAATCAGCACAACGTAAACTGTCATAGACAAGTTAAATGAACAACGAAATTTAGAACTCACCATGAAATTCAACCAGCAGCTCACGCTTGGTGACGCCCAAACGGTTTGACGCAAAACATGTCAAATTCTCGCGTCGCTGATTGATATTAATTTTTTTGTTCAACGCCTCGAATACTTCCTTTGATGTAAGGGATCCTGCGTCTGTATGAATAGTAGGGATACGACAACAAAGCCTTAACAATGAAACCATGCTACTAGCAACCACGTGGTGTGCCTATTGAACCTGTGTGTGAAAACTGGAATATATTTTGTGCAGTCAAATACGGTTGACACTATCACTAATATAATGGCGAATAAATGTTTAGACAGCATAGTAATTGTGTGTAAAATTCTCCATAATCTGGCATCCTTATTCAGAATCAATTGGCAAACCTTAATTCGAGGAAAACTATGGTCTGCATCGTGTAGTTAACCAACACGTTCAAGTTAAAACCAAAAATAGGTGCTAAAGCGCAGACCAAAAAGGTTTCACACAAAAAGCCTCCTTGGCAAATTGCCTAGCGGGCTACATTTGCACCTTGGAGCATTTGTAAACAACAGATCAATACACAATTCGGTTTCTGAAAGACAGTTGTGCATAGTTTCCAGAAGTGACAGGAACGTTTAGTGTGTTCATATTATAATGGGTAACATGAGATTTCGTGCAAGTAGGTCTCATAGGATAGTGGCGGTTACTTCAGCAGTTTGTTAGGACCTCACCGGATATTTTATCACCGTGTTGATTCATCCACTGTATAAGGGGACTTGGGTTTCCTGCCGTTCTGCACCAAATCTTGGCATCCACTGCTCTTGTTATAATCCAAGGATTGTGACTAAAGGGGAATATTCGCGGTGCGACTGGAAAAAAGGGAAGCAAAGAAAATATGGTCCAATCAATTTCGTTTCTATCAACTGAGACATTTGCTCAAGGTACAGGTTTATGTTGGCTCCTGCAGAAGGGTCGTTGCCATAGTAACTGGTTAGGCGACTATAACAGCAGGAGGTGTGATCGGCATATGCGGAAACCAAGAACAGCTTCCACTATTTGCTCAAATGTGCAGCCTTGCTGTGTGGAAATTAAATGAAAACTTGTTAAACATAGATATAAACACATTATTATTTCACACACACATCATTTCCTTGAAACTGATGCAGTGTTATCAAGTTTGTGCGTCAGCGATGTAAAGTGCTTTAGTCTTGTCTTCCGATTGGTGGACACACTTTCAAGTAAATGAAAATAGAATGACGGCCCTTCCCAAAATGTATACACTATATTACGGAGCCATGCCGTTGTAAATAAACCTGAAAAATCCATGTGCTCCGTCAAAGGCGCGAATCTCTCTAAAAAACATCAGTATCTTTTTGCGCAATGTACTACTCTCTCTCAGTATCATGTTTATCAATAAGACGCCTTTCCCATGGCTAAGTTTGTGGCAGACGTTCAGTAAGAGCTGCCCAGTTTGCATTCACCATCTTGCGTTTCTACCTATCCTACCGTCTGTGTGACACTACCTGAGATTTCTAAGTTGTCACTGTTTACTTTCAAACCTAGCTTGAAATACTATGATGTTTTCCCACGGCGAATGAGTTTATGATATTACACACATTTTTGTTTTCACTCAGTTTTGTTAGTCTGTGGTCTTCCAAATCTACAGTCGCCACTGAAGACTGTAAGCGCGTTTCGCTTCATTGTCGTTTTCACTGAAGTGCTTTTGTTGCTCTACGTTTTATGATAAGGTAATGTAATCCACTCACTCTAGATGGATCAGTAAACTAATGGTGCCTCTTCGCTATTGTGCCTATCCTGCGAGCCTCATTTGCACACTGCGGGATATTTCCCAGGATTGGAAAGTTCAACAAACGTGAAAGTCAGGAAGGTTTGGAAACAGAATGGCAGCTTTGCAGGATGTGTAATATATTTATGGGGCGGCTTTTTTTCGAAATTGCTTTCATTTCGTTTGGTTTATATGCCACGTGAGTGAATTCCTAAGCTAGCCAGTACTTATTGGCAAGGCACACTGACCTTCCTGTGCCATTTTAATAGGTTTCGTTGAGGAGATTTACTTCATTTAGCTGAAGTTCACGTGATCCCATTTGACTTCTGAGCCTATTTAATTATGTTTTTTTATGTAGTTTAACACTAGTAAACTGGCCGCCGATTGGTTTAACCCTCAGTGGACGTATCAACAACACTGATAACTTTTTGGCCCCTTTTTTACGTCAGACGTTTAGCATACTTTGTGCTTTTAAATATACTGCCACAGTGAGAAAACTTCCCAAAGTGAGTTACGTGTAACTTCAGTCATAAAAATGTGTACCTTCCATCTGATTTTTCATAGATTTGTCGCTTGGCCGCTCATTTCTTAACTCAAAACGGACGTAATTATTTTAGACACAAAACACTATTGAATTGCATAGCACTAGAAACGCAACAGACATACCTGTTAGTCTGACCAGACGCTTAATTGTTTGTAGTTTTGAAAATTCAAGAAGGAACAGAGTGTATGTTGAAATGCATAAGGAATATGAGTAGATGCATGTAGTAGTATGTATGAGGAAATAAACACTAACCAATAGGCAAATTAGGAGGGCTTTTTGGACAAATAAGACTTTCTGCTATATGTGTCTCGGTCGGCAAACAAATAAAACATTTTTGGAAATATGTTTCCAATCACAAAGCAAATGTATCCTCAGAAAGTAAACAAACTCTTACGAATATCCTCTGGTATAGTCTACTAATTTTCCCTTGTGAATTCTGGCTAAAGATGACCATTCAGAACTCAGTATTTAACAGCTCCATGTTGAAAAGGCTAACTCTTCTAGGAAATGAATAATCTTGGAAAACACTGTTTTGGCCAAATAGATATCCAGTTAAATTATGTATCGCACTGAATTCCGAAGAAAGTGCCTGACATCGGGTGTACTACGTACGATGATGTGGCTGTTTTAAAGGTGTGGCTAGTATGCAGATCACACAATACGTGGATTGAGAGCTGGTCGCATCGCTCAAACAAACACGTCCCAAGTTCTAAACTCGACAAAGCCAAGGATATGCAAGGCTGATGAACTCTAATAAAGGCAAAACGTGAGTCCAGTTTCCTCACTTTTTGTGCGCACCAATTACAACGATTATCCGCGCCACGTTATGCGAAGGACTGTTCAAATGAGAGCAATGTGACCGTGAATTCAGGGGTATTTGAGGTGGCTTATTCGACTGCTTTACTATGAACGGCCTGAAAATGTAACCCCGACTGGATTGCTCGTAGAAGATTAGAGGATGACTGAGTTGGTCGTAGAATGCGCTCTCCTAAATAACGGAGAATCGTTAAGCCAAGTACTTTAGAGCGTCCGTTGTTATTTTTAAGACTATTCAACGAAGAGAATAATCCTAATTTTCAGGTTATTTGAAGCTTTACTGCTGTCACGCTCATAGTCAAACGACGTATCAAAAACTCGGACGTGTTTCAACTAATAACCTGCGAACACAAGAGAAGTTGGCATACAAAGCCATTCTCTGGGCACAGTGATAATTAAGCAAAGCGACACCGGGATCTTGGCGTTTAGTCTCCTGCATGGGAATTCCACTCTAATAACAACTTGAGAGTAATGAAGCGCAAGTATTGCTTAGAAATATCATGACCATTTCTTCAATGCTAACGTTATACTTGCCTTTTTGCAGCGGAAAAGTTTTCAAGCGTTGAGGCCACAGGTGTGGAGAGATCCATGATGTAGCAGAAACTATAACACAAACTTTGTGAGGAAGCTTGTTGATTTACAACCCTCTAAATGAACTGGTTTACTGCTGATGCACCGCATTTTTTCTAGCTTAGCTGGCGACCTTTACAAATCTCATAAGTGATATCATCCAGAAGGCGCCACCCGGTAATGGGTGAAGTAAACAATTTAGTCTTTTCAATGGCTGTAATGTGGACTTCTTCACAGTGAACAATTAGTCGGGTGAACTGTAGTCACGACCAGAGGGCACTAAGTCTGTGTGCCTTTGTGTCGGTTCTTTCCCCTGCACAAGAAGCATAGATGTTGCAGTCTGGATACCAGGACAAGAGCGACTTCTACTATGGCATGCTTTTCACTTATCTAACACCTTTGCAGTCAAAAATGTACACTTGAAGTGCTCAAATTAGAAAAAAAGAAGAATGTTCACTGCAAACAATCGGATTAAGATATCTCAAAGACAGAACGTTTTGGCAATGGGCGAAGTTCTTTGAGCTATAAAAGAGGAAAGACGAATGACAATCTGTATTGGTTAATGTCAAAAAAATCTTCAGACGAGTGATCTGAACACTGCGTAGCTGAGCTTTCTGACAAGAAGCCGCTTATTACAGTCTGACCTTCAACGGTACCCTCACGGTCGGCACCACAGCACCGAATAGTCGTGGGTTGATACCGAAATATCAAAGTACATAAAAATTAGACATTTAGATGGACGTTGGTTATATTATGAATGGCCTAACTTTATCACTGAATGCCAGAAGGACGCCCACGAATGACAGCATTTCAGCTCGTAAATCTTATCCCCAATGGGTAGTTGACTACGTGGTCACTCAAAAAGCGTTTGGACAAACGCTACCAAGCAGGCATTTCAGAATCAGCTTAGTGTTTCGCTTCTGTGACTTGTGCTGTTCACTAAGTTTACAGTAAATCTCATCATAAAATCTTTCCAAATCCACTTGTCCTCATTCACTCGACGTAATATATCCAAGCACTAATTGCACTGCCAAACGCCACACTCCGAAGAATATGTGCGTCCACGTCTATGTCACTGGTTTTGGTCATACTGAATTAAAACAAACGTTCCGCATTTTATCGTAACTTGGAATTTTGCTGCAGTATCCATGGTAAATAAGAAGTCACACACATTCATTAGAGGAAGACTGTTGGTGGTTTACTGCTTAGTAAAATCTTCCCTCAGATACAAAGGCCTCGTCTGGCCTGGAGGCCGGTAGTATTAAGGTAGACCAAGAAGTAATCGGCGAAAATTCTCACTGTGAGCAAGCAAAATCAGTGTGTTATTTCGGCGTAGAATTCTCGTTTGTCAAAATTGGTGAGCACCTGTCACTTCCGGCGGGTTTACGGGACCGCTCATATTAATTTAGGCTGGATTAACGGCCCAGCTCTTTTAGTCTATAACATTTAGGCTGCAGATACCTCATGGGTGTCGTTTACCTTTTTAGTTGCGCAAATGGCTAACTGCTTCGTCGCGAGGACTTACGCAATTCTCTTAAGCAAGGGGATGGCGCAATTGGATCGGATTTAGATCACAAATACTTCTGTTGATGATTTTTCTTGTCATCTAGCCACACGCCGATACTTTTAAGTTTCACTTACTCCGGAACACCAGCCCAATATTTTCTTTTCTGCCAAAACTAAGTGGCTTGAGCGTCCCTAAAATTTTGGCCACAAGCTGTAGCCTTTTTTCAATCACGAAAAGCTTTGGTACGGCTTATCGCTAAACCATCACACATTTACATTCTATGTTGTTCTATCCAGAAATTTGCCAGCTGGTTGAAAATGGTACAAACGACCGCCGATTTAGCTGGTTTTTAAAAACCGCAGCAGCATAACTAGATGAACGTGACCATGAAGTAGGAAGACAAATTAAACAGACCAAGCGTCAGCAGATGAAACCAAGAAGGGTTCCAGGTGTGTCTCGAATTAGTTTGCGAATGAGTGTATTTCGCTAATTCCGTGCAATTTGGTTTCAAGTAGAACAAAAGGTTGACGGAAACTCGGGGACTGAGCCTACGTGATGAGCCCCAAGAAAGGCGAAACCGGTCATGTGCTGTCGAAGAATTTTCAGCAACCTTATGAGTAGTACATTACGAATATACATGTATCACGATATCTCGAATATCGTAGCAACTGAAACATGAGACGGCCTGGTGCAGCACATTCAGTTGCCTAAAAACATCACAAACGAGAGATTTAGCTGGGTTCCAGGTGAGTCTCTCGCAAAACCAATTTTTTTGCAAATGAGTGTATTTCCCTAAGAAGGGAAGCTGTTCATGAAAAGGTACGACATACTGTCACAGTCACCTGATAGACCCCCTTGTTTTTTCTCAGATCAGGATAGATAATGCAATACTTCACACTTGTCGACGGGTAGAACCAAGTTGAAAAGAATTCAAAACGCAGTACCTGATCCAACTAACTGAAATATGCTCAGAACAGAAATACCGAACAGAAATATGTTCGGTAGCGTGATGATGTGGCAAAAACCACAGAGGACAGACAAGAGAATATTGAAGATATTTGGCGGACGTTTACCATCTACGGAAATAATGTAAATCATCTAAGTTTTAAAAATGTTTGAACTAGTCTACCAAGTAGAAAAGTAGTGATTTTACATAGCATTCTGAGAGCACTTGTTCCGCCCTCACAATCAAGGTAACAATTTTATTGAGGTGAACATTTCCCCACTGATCAAACTGAACTTTGGTCTAGATTATGGCAGCTCGTGGTAAATTATACGCCACAAACGCAAATGAAGGCGAAATAAAGACGGCGGGCCATTGCCAAAAGTGAATTTCATCGTACAAAATGCTACTCTCTAACAGCGGTTAAAAGCGGCATGTTGTGCGATGGAATTGGATGCTGGGTAATGAATGTTTTGGTCCTCTGATTTTTCGTGGGTTTGCCTGAGAAATTTTGACTTCCTCATAAGTGTACTACTGTCTTATTCGCAGTAGTGGGTTACCGATAAATTATTACCCGTAAAGGGTGAATTTAGAAATCTTCACTGTCGTTCTAGACAGGAGTGTGCGATTTTTCAAATCACACTTCTCGCGTTTTAACTAAACTAGATGAGCTGTTTGGTGTATTCAGAACCTCAAAGACGAACCAGTTCATCCGTCGAGAATAAGGTGTAAAGGAATGGGGAACATAATCTATGGAAGAAAACAGGATCTGTAGTGTTGAAATAGCCCTGGTTATGGTGAACATAACACCGGATGCACCAACTGGCCAATCAGCTATAAGAAGTGCAAACAATAAAAATGTCTACATTAGCAGAATCAAGAGATTTTCACCGTCTTCTACAATTGGAATTTTTATGCAGATGCCTAATTTATATAGCAGTAATTACGACGTTCAATAATATACTGGTGCAAATAATACCTTGACATTGTTTACAAGCTGATATATTTGAGTGTGAAGTCTGATGGGAAAAAAACAGTCAAACTTTACTACACATGACAGTCATTTGGGAAACTTTTGACAGACTTTAATATATTTGAAACCGGTAGCAATTTAGACAAACTGTTTAACTACACCAGTGGTATGCCACTTGAGACACACCTTATTTTTGTCCACGCTTCGACACTGCCACATGAAGTAAGGTGAAACAGAAAGATGAAACTAAAGTAAAGTAAATTCATGTTTACTTGTCCAAAGTACGATTAATTTGAACTAACCGCTTCAGATTTATCCAGGTTATTTTCCATTGCTTAAAGACGGGCTAAATAGTGTTGTTCCACGGTTATTCCGTATCGTTCTCTAAAAGCAATTCCACACGCCTAACACAAATTAATCTTTCTGTTGTATTTTATGCAACAAAACAGGCATACAAGGAATAAGTGAAATTGATTACCAGTAAAGATGAACTAACAGGGATTGGCGAAGTGAACCAGTGAACGGCGCTATCCAAGAAGATGATTATCCTATCGTGGTACTCAGGATTTTTTATTTGAATAAGGTTGAATGAATTGTATATATTGTAATGATGAAAAAACAACGTGGATGAGAGTAATCCTATGGAAAACTGTTATATTTTTAAATAAAAATGTCGTAGTTTATGTCCGAGTTTGAGTGTATGATCTGGACAGATTGCTGTCTTTCCCGCGTTCCCACAATCTGATGATAGTTTATTAACGAAACTCCAGCCCTCCCACTTGTGCTTGAACGGCTATGTGCTCCAACTACTAACCTAGTGGTTGCGGGTTCAAAATTCCCTACTAGACTTTCTTGAAGTGCGCACTGCTGATGAGTCCCAACATCGGTGAAGTAGCTGTACAGTGCTTCCACAATGTCAGCATAGATTAGGTTAACGAACGAAAACACATCCGAAAATTCCCGATTCTCCTCACACTACTAACTGTGCCCTCTGTAACCAAATTAAAGGTTGTGTAGCCGGAAGCACTGATATGGATATGTCCAGGGTCTTAGGGGGAGGACCGTACAGATAGTTAAGGTAAACCTGTTGAATACACATAGTTTTTACGTCTGGCATTCGATCTGCAGCAAACACATTCCATTCACGGGCTGGAAAGATGCAAAGCAGAAATCATAAAACCAATACCAATGACAACAACTAGTCCCTCTAGAGTAAATGCTAAACTAGACGGAATATACTTGTCCGATGGCGTCCGATTACACGAGTATGATCTGGAGTGTTATGGACACGGACGCGTCGCATCATGCTGGTGCTGATGCATGACTCGTTCTAACTAATCCTTTGTACATCCAGCAAAACTCGGTCTTTTGCAATCCGCACATCTAAATATAGACAACAAAAACCATAAAGGCAAGATGGACCAGACCAGCGTATTTTCCTCTTGGGGGGAGACAATCAGTGTCGCATGTTGTCACCTAACATTTACGAGGAAGTATGGAGGTCACGTTACATAGTAACACAACACATTTCTGACCAACCCTTTATACTGCCCTCACAGACTCCGGGGAGAACCTCATTCCACGGTAACGGTCATTCGACGAAATAATTTTGGTTTGAATTTTACGAATATATTTATGGACGACTGGGTCACGAAAAAATGTTCTTTGCTGCCACCCAATCCAACGTCAATACTGATGACAATGCTTATAATTATGCAGCAAAAGTTTTCCACAGCGATGCTCCAGAGAGAAAACTTTTCGTTGGTTACACAGTTTTTCTAAAACCGGCAGGTGAATCTGTCCGATTTTGAGGCTGAATCTTCTGTGAAATTGTTACGAGCACGCAAAATACTTGCATGCTTTCATTTTCCAGATTTCCGCGACAAAATCTCACGTGACGGTCGCACAAAAATAATTTGGACAGGTTGTTCGGCTGTTAGACCGTGAGTCTGATGGCCTACCAACGTTTGCAACGGGTTCTCGCATGCGGAATTCTTACTGGCCTGCTTGTAAACAACTCAGGAAGCAATTCTCATGGCGCTATATTACGTATCAGAATAATCTGTTCTACAGCTTATCGTACTTTAGGTTTCCCTACATTGAAAGTTTGGATCGACAAATTCCGCAACCCCTACGACTAAGGCTGGCCTGCTACTAAACAATTTTGTTGTAGCTGAAAACGTGTACTCGTGAAAAATGCGGCTAAACTGGATCTGGGGATAAAAGTGGTACCTACAGTGCGCCTCACATTTATAGGATTAACTGCCACCTATTTATTTGGAAAGGAACTGTAGAGTCTGAATTTTGAACGTCATTGAATATGTCTTAATTAAAAATATTCAAGTAGTTGGTTGTATTTGTGGGGCCAGTAGCCGGTTCAATGGACTGTGAAGTAGTCATTTTTTCTGTACCTATGAAGGTATCAGTGAGTGTTTCGTTAAAACAAGCAGTCCAGCAATACACCCGATCAGATGAATGAATATTTGGGTGGCCTTGAATGTAGGTTGTAGTTTTTTAAATGTTGTTGGAGTATTCTGCTAGGCTGCTTTGTAAAAAAGCTCGTGTAGTGAGGTTGATGTCTTCACAGGAGTTTTTATTTCCGTGGTTGAACGAAGAGTGCGGCTTATTTGATCAACTCACTTAGTGCGGACAAGCTGAGTACTGTTCATATTTTGAAGAAGTATTAGGCATTAATCGCTTGAAATCGGCAACTGACTGCGCCGCCTCAAACCACTTAAAGAACACTTAATTGGCTGAAAAAAAAACAGTTAATTTCTCTATTATTTCCGGGGATTTGACGCTTAGGGTTACGTTTTGAAGAGTTCAGAAAAGCATTGAACTAGATATTCATGCCGGTAGAAACAACCGAATCAAGTTCGTACAGCAAAATTATTCGCCGAAAACAAGTACAATAAAACGTGACTCATTATAACTCCCGACAGGCCTATAAAAAAGCCGCTCACTGCTCCTAGAAGAACTGACTAGGTTCACTGAATCTTAGTTGTTTTGTAACTTACCGTGAATTGTGCTCGTACAGTCATGCACTAATTCATTATCCATTACTTTCTACAGCAGACTCGGCTACTAACCCTTTAACGCAGTAAGCAAGCAGTGTTATACCTACAAGCTTGAAATATCATAATATCATCTACTGGTTGGCATAAATTTATTAGATACTTTCAGATTACCTCTCTTCCTCAGCGACTGAGAGAGCAGCTGATTCTGATTTGAAGGCACTGTTGGAAATGTTTTGTTTTTAAATACATTTATATAAAAAACATCGTTGTACACCCTAAGGTAGAGCAAGATCAGGAGTTTACGTAGGACTGAGGTGAGTTACATACCGCTCCCAGGTTTTTTGCGAGCATTCCGATTTTTAAGGGAGAAAATCGCCTGCAGACTAGAGTATGAAAGTTTTTGTCGGACACCCAGTTTCTTCAAACTATCCCAGAAATAAGCGCATGTTGTGAGAATGCTTTGATTAACTTCCTCACGCTGCTGTTCAGCCTCTCGCTAAGCGTTAAACCACTGACCAGAATGTCGCGAGTTTTTGCTTTGGGTTCTCAGGATAGAGTGGCCTCACAGACTTGACGAAATTTTATTTGAAATTCATAGAACTCCTCACGCTCAGTCTATAAGTGGCTCACAGTAAGAGTAATTTCATGAGATAAATGAAAATTCCACTCGGGTGGGGGGGCAGTGCACACGTGACCGCGTGATGTGGTTTCCAAGGATGAAAGATGGATGCGCTGCATCCTCTCTAAGTGAGAGCTAAACACACTGCGGTTCAGCCGCTCGATGCCCAACAACTAGGTCTTCAAAAACTGGTCGAAATTCCACTGGTTCAAAACTCCTTAACAGAGATTGTCGAGAAGTGCGCTGCTGGATAAAAAACTGCCGTAGACGACTTCTGGGCTTTTCAGTATACAATGGCCTTACTGACAGGACATAACCCCAACTGAAAGCTTCCTCGTTTTTCCAGTTAAAGGACACAAATGCGGGGACCCAAAAATTAAGTTATCGGTATTTTAGTCTTACAAAACTCAAGAGTTGTTTGATTTTGGACGCTTTCATGAAGCGGTCTGGAATTAATGTGAGTGGGGGAGCCAAAACGTTATCACTGTTCAGTTTGGTTATAAGTTGCTTACTTACTTGAGCACGCCTCTGTCAGTCTCATTTGGTAACCAAATCATACGTTTTAAACGTATAGTTCTCAGCGAGTTGGCGATTGCTTGTGCTAGCTATAAGGAGTTAAGCCTGCCTGTAATGAATGAACGGTCTTAATGTTTACGAGTCAATAAGAAATGATGTATCTGCCGATTGGTTATTGAAAAGTGCACCGATGAAGGACAAACCAAATACACTTGAGCTTTCTCACGGCTAAACAGCTCACGAGTTACCGTGCATTACTAGCATAAACCCCTCTAAAATCACTCTTGTGGTTAGATCACAATGTGATGGCAAAACTGAAAACGCGTGTTCAATGGAAATACTCTATGTGGTATGTACCCACCCCATCGAATTTATCAAGAAAACGTAGCCAGTTAGGCTCTAAAATGACGTAGGCGCAGGAATTGAACTTGACAAGTATAAATAACTAAAATAAGTGAATAAAATAAATAAAAATAAATAAATAAATAAATGTTAATAAATATAAATGTATTGACTTTTGCCTCATTTCCAAAATCGAGCTTGTTACCAGTATTCTGAAAAGTGGTTGTGTTGCTGTACAGTAATTTATCAGAGCCTAATCGACATATTCTCAAAATTTCTTAACACAAATGTAATTTGGTGCAACTCTGTGCAATTTTATGAGTGCTCGTAAGCTTCCCACAAATCACCGCATTTTTTTGATTCTTGACTCTGTTCAACAACAACAACACATTTGCCGTTTCCGATACGGCAAACGTGAATGCAGTTCGAATGATTGCCTTGCCAAAAATAAAGCATATGTCTCTCTCGCAGAAAATGCTGCATTTGTGTTGCTTGGTGGCGTCACGTATGAAGTACTATATAATATAATATGTTCTGCTTTGACGTGCTCTGAAACAGCGGCGGTCACGCAGGTTTTGTTGACATGCATCAGGTTCACAAAGTTCTATGACATGAAGTTGGCCAGTCGCCTATAAATGGCAACTCTGGCCTACTTCTAGTACACTTCACCACATGTCGGCTAAGTATCCCTATTGCTGATCCTGCTAAATCACCTTGGGATTATTACTGGCCTTTCGTGAATAGTTTTGTTGATAATTCAGATGATGAAGATTTGAAATTTCTGAGAAGAAATGTGTGCATGGCATTTTGACAACTAGTCTGGTTTAAAAATGTTTCACATCAACCAGAACCCCAATTTCACAATGGTCTGTGTGCCCGCTTTCTGCCAGTATAAATTTTTTTCTTGCATGATGGTTGGCTTAAATCCATTCATTTTAGCATTGTATTCAGGCCTGACGGAGGTGCTAACTGTATAGATAAGCTGAGTGAAGTGCTCGGCATTATATCCAACTTAGTTTGCTGCACTGAGTTTGAAGAAATACAAAACTCGAAAGCTGAGAATTTGTCATTTTACCAACATCTCTGCGAAAAATATGATGCTTCGCACTCTTCCTATTGTGTACCTTATTAATACTCAGGTTTGTTAGAGAAGAATGAAACGTATACTAGCATACAAGAAGTTTCTCTGCGACCTACATTCCACTCTCAGTTTGATGCGTTGTGAAATAGAAGCTCCAACGCTGTTGATTGCTTTGCATCCCAATTCGGCTGCGTGATCCGTCCAGCTCAGATTGATTCTTAGTTCACTGCTAAGAAGACCATCAAATGTTCTTTTGTCTGGTTCATATATAAAAGTTCTCGAAAGCTGATGTGAGAAAAATGGAAAAAGTACTGTTATGAAAAACATAAAATACTGACCAAAAATGTGTGTTGCATAGAATATCATCAATACCCGTCTAGCATGCTAAAATGCTTACTTTAAAATTAGTGTTCTGTGTTGGCATAAGTCGTTAAACCATCCAACCAAGGTAGCACACAGCAATTGAAATTCTGAATTGTATGACCATGCACTAACCTTAGCGTTTTACATCAAGAGTGAACAGAAAATGTCGGTTTATTGTAGGGAAAATATTCGGCATTGGTGATCAGCGTAACAACGTTTTGTATAAATTAGGCTCCGGAGATAAGGTGCCAGAGATAAGGAGGACGAAGACAATTTCCCAATTATAAGCATAGACAAAATCCGTTTACCCGTTACAAAGCTCCAATAATTAGGTTAGCTTCATAACAGTTGCTGGACACCTGGGAAGTTACTGGAATTCCTGGGCAAGACCTGCTAAAAAAATCCGGAGGTCTGGAAGTTTTTTATACTGGTTCAATTTTGAGTGGATGTACGTTAGCTTTTAAGAATTTCAGCAACTTCTATGCATCCGAGAATACCTAGTGATTGTTTTTTGCTCAAATGCAGACAGCTGGCGAGCCACTAATTACATTTCATCGCACTAAATATTGGTGTTGGAAGCTACTCTCTAAAATATCGCCCAAAATTTCTGACAGAGCTATCCATGGCCAAGTGTGTGTCCTGACGATTCACGGGCCTGCTGAAATTTTAGATAAGTTATCACTGTTCTGTGCTTGATTAATTCTGACTTGGAAAGAACGGTACCAGTCTGACTTCAAACCATGCTGGGATTATAAACTCAAACTCCGAAAACACGGAAGCAAAACACATTTTGAATAACTTTGTTAAAGGCTTCAAACTTCTCACGCCGTAAAATTATACATTGTAGAGATATATAGAACTTTTCTTCAGAAATGGAAGAAACCGAAAGTTCTTACGCCGCTGAATAAGCAAGCAATCACAGAGGTGCTAAAACTCACTGCAAAGTTTTGTTCTGCTGGCATTGGTTGAACGAATCTCAGAAGGATACGGTTATGAACTAAGTTGCATTAAATTACCATCAAAATCTGAAATGATCGCGAAAATATAAGACTGACGTATTGCAGTTTTTTTCAGTGGTCTAATGATAAATTTGAATCCGTCATTTCATGAAGGAGAAAATAGACAACATAGTCGAATTACGAAATGAACTGGAGTAAATCCGTCGTGATAATGAAGTTCCTAGCGGGTGCAGTATTTATTACTACGCAACGATAAAAATAACCCCAAAGCAATATCTGTCCAGTTTTACCAAGATCTGGATGACAAGAATTGTTTTAGATTAAAATATGTCAATGGGTTCAGCATTTCCGACAAGAAGAATGTTGACGTTTCGTAGAATCGTTGAACCGTCATGCTGCCAGCCACTGGTTGCATTATTCCGTCCAAAAGTTATTATTCCAATGTGCTCGACGAACGTTTGCGTTTTACACGACATATCCATCTGAGGCCATAAAATATGGTCCCTTCGTTTGAAAATTCAATTTACAGATCCAAGCAAGAAAACTGTAATGTAGTGGAATGTCCAATTTATGATTCTCACGGGCCAAATAAAACAAACAACACAAAGCAAAAAACGATTTTGCTACATAAAATGTCTATTGCATCGAAATGCGAAGTAGAAATTCTCTGTTTTATCTCCTCAGATATGTCAATTTAGCGACACACAAAATGACCAGACTAAGTTTACATCAGCATTCTCGACCACGACGGTCATATGTGATACTGAATTAACTGAGATGGGGGCCCCAGAAAGCCGGCTGTGAAAAATTTGTACATTTCAAAGTGTACCTAATTTTTAAGCAGTAAATAATCGGGAATATCTTTGTATCCGCAACGTAATGTTACGTCCACGTGTTACCCTTACAGCGATCAGTGGATTATAGGTTTTAACGACTGTTTGCACGGCACGACAAACATCTCAGTCACAAACGGGGGATGGATAAGAAAACAGACCCCGCAGGGCTCTAGGAAATTTAAAACGACCAAAGATGAGCAAAGCTTTTAAGCCGTGGGGGATTTTGCTTGGGTTATCTTTTACAAGAAGCAATAGTCCCCCGAGACTTTATCATGAAACCACCAGTAGACATTTTCTCGTAACTGGCACAGTCACCTTGGCAAAACAATAAAATGGGGACTGTGCACGAGAGAGCCTAAGATATGTGTTGTCGAAATATACTCACCTCGCTTTGGAGCTGACGCACTACACTTGTTTCATTTACGCGGGCATGGGAAATAATCCAGATCAGTTTAGGTCTTGGGTAGCCACCAGGGCAGGTGCAGACAAACGCCTGTTGGTTGCCCTCCTTGAGACTAGAAAGCTGATGATGAGAGTTCATCACTCGAAGGATGGGAATGGCCGGCTGAGCTGAAATAGGTAAACAGCGGTGAGGAGAAATTTACTCACTGAATCAGCTATATGGCGTGAATAAGGCATTCATTAAAACTAAGTGAATTTTTCACGTCACGAACAAAACATCTGAACTTGGTAGAGAGATAATTGTTGGTTATGCAGAGTATCAGTCATTTAGGTGGCGTCAGTTGATAGTGTACCCCGCATCTTCTCAGGAAGCATATTGCTGCTGCAGACCAGCTTTAGTTGGTCTTTTCAGATCTAGGGTCTAATAATGAACAAATTCCATTTCAATCGCTGAAACTAATCTTAATTGTTTGTATTTATTATGTTTCCTCCGTCATTTCTTCCCTAGTTCAGTGTAATATCGCAATTTCCAGTAGGCCACTATGCTGGCGAATTCTGTCCAATTACGTGCATTTAGGTTGCTATTGTAAAACTTCGCGTGGATCCATTAATCCTATGGATAATCACGTTACCCTCATCAGGATGAGAATGTCGATCATACAGTTATTGGAAAATGGGAGGAATTTGGGTACGTCCCAGACATTTGCATTTACCAGGTAACCCACAAGGCGGATTCTACTATGGCAGGCTTGTTTGTATAATGCGCACGTCCATATAAATGAATCTGCATTGGAAGACTTTTGTCTCTTTCCATTGGCTGGCCTGTTTTGAAGCATTTCGAAGCGTCCTCCCATGAACTAACCTTGTAGTCATAGTTTTTTAAACTTACATGAGGGCTGTCGCAGTAGCGGAGTGTTTGGCTAACCCGAATTCCAACTGTTGTATCCTTCAGACCATTAACAGATTGCATTGCTATGCTAGTTTTGCCTGGTTTCATATCAGGCTTTATTCAACTCTTTGAGGACTATGTTTAACCGGACCCGTGCGGAGGTAGTCCAACTCAACACCATCAGACATGCAAGCATGTCTGATAAATTGCATCCACGTCTTGCTGCAGCACAATACAGAAGACATCACAAAAGTCCGACACACTGCGATTATGGTCTCTTTGTCCAGACAATCACCCTTCCATACTTGTCGCTCAAAGCTATTGAATATTGTGCTGGCCATTGCAGTTCGTGCATACTTTTCTTCATCAGTTCTGAGGTCTGTGACTGATTTGCTCCGAAGACATCAGAAATCCGAACAACTCACTATCACACCACCATTCGGCCGAGTGCATGTTGTTTTAAGTTCAAACCCCGTTGCACATGTAAAGAAACAAGCCTTTTGCAATCATTGTTAGTTGACCTAAAGTGAGAGGACCCGGGACCGCTGTCTTACTTTTGCTTCACAATGAAAGAATTAGACACGGCTCTTTGCATAATGCAGCATAGGGCAAATGAACTCCAACATCAATATTCTAGAAGTGAACAAGCAACCATCTAGCTACGATATGAACTCCTATATCACCACTGCAATGGCACAAATTCTATGTGCTGGTGCTTGTTAGAATTTGGTTGAGTAGGACCGGGGCTTGGAACTGCGCCCTGCTTCACACCGGTATCAATTTCGAACTAGGGTGGAAATAGTTGCGTAATCCCGACCCCTGCTCACATTCAGTAACAACCCACCAGTAATGCAGCTCTAGGTGATTCAGCCAAGTAGGTGTTCACTCTA
Source organism: Opisthorchis felineus (assembly GCA_004794785.1). Lineage (NCBI taxonomy): Eukaryota > Metazoa > Platyhelminthes > Trematoda > Opisthorchiida > Opisthorchiidae > Opisthorchis > Opisthorchis felineus. The sequence goes on along the minus strand of SJOL01006460.1, from coordinate 768,290 downwards.
TACTGGAACAGACCGGCTATGCAGCTGAAATGAGCGTCTAATGACAGGCTGGAGAGTTTGAAGCATTGCATCTTCAAGATGTTGTGAATTCATCGGGCCTGTTGTGTTTTTTACCCGTCTGTCAGTCGTATACCAACTGACGAATTTGGACTTCCGGTTCATAGATTTAATTCAGCCCGGTTAGAAACTATTTGTGAGCAGCGATCCGCCTACTACTGTAACTCTTCATTTCGTTTTGGTGCACTAGTAATGTTTTTCTTCCTGCTGAGTTTCAAAACCTTGGTGCTGGCGTTTTTCAGTTTCTTTCGCGCCTATGTTCTTTTTGGATATTGTAATCCTTTGGCGATGTCCAGTTATCCTGCCTTCGTTCTTACTTTGGTCCAAGAGCATAAAAACAGCTGCCTGCCAGCGTGATAATAAAGTGCAATAAAGTGTAATAAAGTTTCGCAGAAATTCAAAGCAGATTTTTGTTCCTATAGTTCTCTTACATTCAAATTAAAAGTCCTTTTTCCAGATCTACCGTGTGTTTATTTTTAAGGTGCGCCCGTTAGAGTATGATCCATATTGAATTTGGTTCCATGCATTGCTGTTGTCGAATGTACGTGGCGGCACAGTGGTAAAGTCTGCATCCACTTAACGGACAAGCCCACATGAAAAGCGGCGCTCGCCCCACACTGAACCCCACGTTTGTTGACAGTGCTTAGACGCCGCACACGCCGTCGTTGGTCATCTATCGTTGTCGCCCATTGATACGATTCGCAATAGATCCAGAATGTTATTCAAGGTTTCCGAACCCTTGCCGACCCGGACAGTAAAACCGCTGAAGATATGGAGGGAGTCGCTTACAGGTCCGATAGCTGTACTTTGTGGAAGCGTGACAATATATCAGTGTGGCAAACCCTACTGTAACCAGCCAAGATCGAGTGGCCACCACGCTCACAAGACGCAGTTTGGTTCATCCATCATCCATTGGATGGTGCAATGTACGACTGAAAAATATGACACCGTAGCTTTCTTGTGTTGTTTCACTGTGCAAGAAGGTATAACCAGCGCCGGATTTCCGTATTTTGGTTTATAAAACAAGGGGGTTCGTACTGAACACAGAGGGGTTGGAGTTTGTGTAGCTTGGGCAGTTCATCCTCCTGAACTATCCCATTCATTCAAAAGTGTTCACAGGTTAGGTATCACAAGTTGTTAAATGCCACCTTGTTTCTCTTTATACTCCACATCAGATGCACACAGATGGAGTTTTAGACTATTAAGTCTGGAAATAGGTGCTTAGCTCGGATGCGCTATATCCGGCCACGCAGAGCAATGAAGAAATGATGAAGCCCAAGGGAATGGGAGGTGAAGCATAGATGTCTGACTCCGACTTCCTTCCGCGCAGAGTAGATGTCTTTTGGGCAGCATCGGACTATTGACGTCTAAAATAATTTCGACGGTACTGGGCGCCACGACGTAACTTTCGATGGTCGAACCTTGCAGGTTTAGGGTCAACCTTGTCTGAAACTTGCGCGCACCTAGGAAGGCAGCATTACTGTTTCTATGAAAGTGGAACTAATTGTCACCTCGGGGGAACAACCTAGTTTTCTCAAACCTCACTTTGCGCTTTTGCTTCATAACTGCATCTTAAAAGTTGTCCCTTTGAACGCGATGTTGTTCGACAGACAGCTACGTATGAGTCTTCCTCGCATGGTTGAAAATTAAGAAACTGAGATGCAAGCGGCGTGCCCCGAGAATCACCACACCACTGAAGTTTGATCCTTGTGACGCACTGTCTGGCTTTAGTTGGGGAAATAGTCCAAAACACTCAACATACTTACTCGCTACAAGAAGAAATGCAGAAGATTTTGCGGTGTTCACACCAGCAACCACGGCACACTCGTATTTCCCAGCGTGAATTGAAGAAGCTTGTGAAATACTAACCATTCCGCGGGCATGTACACGTAAGTTCGGTATGGAATGTTTTTCTCTGTTTGTCAAGGAAAGGAAAGGGAAAAAAATTTTGTTATGCGTTTAGAACGTCTTGCGAATAGATTACGGTGATGAAGCATATGCAATATGCATGCACAAAAAAACAGGGAAATACCTCACGCGAAATTACGAGATCGTTTGTATCTCCTACCGCAGTTCCAAGTGCATAGTCGGAGCACAGAAGTCACAGAAAGGCAGCGGAGAGCCGCACTCGGGTCGCGGTTCAGCAGAGCCATTTAACTGTTCAACTCATTGGTGTGTGCCGTAACGTTCTATGTCTGGACACGCCAAAGGCCGTGCAAGCCATTTCTTAAGTGCTCCCTATCACCCAAATGTCCTCCATTCTTTCTGTTCATAAGCTGCCTCGATCCAGTAAAAAAGCTAGTATTCCTGTACGCACAACATTTATGGCTTTCAATTTTTGCTCCCCCAGCTAGACAACGTGAGTGTGATTAACTTGGCCTGATACTTGACGCTGGGACGCAATAATTTTGTTCCTTGTTGACTACCCCTACGAACTGACCAAAGAGACGAATTTTTGGAATTGTTTAGCATTAGGAAACATGTCTAGCAATCAATGATGCTGGTAATCCTCCTTTGTAGTGCATTTTGCACATAAATGGGCAACAGTTACTTATCATTCACGGGAACAATGATAAATTTTATTTGTGAAGCCACCTCTGTTGTCTCACGCAACATGAGACCTAACCTAAGGCTATAGGCTGTGGGAGGCGGCCTTAGGACCCCAAAGGAAGATTTATCTAGTCATTCAACAACTTACGTAAGTGAAAAGCGACAAATGCATCCGATTTGTCATCACCCAGAGTCCGATTTGAGGTCAACTATGCAAATAAGTGCTCTTTACAAGTTTGATCTATATTCAAAACATACAAGTCTGCTATTACTGGAGAGAAGTGATCGCAGTGTAGTGTACAACGTCGCGATCAATTGGGAGAATCGGCCGCCTATTAGACGTTGTTCATTAGCCGTATTTCACATGCATATATACATGAATTGTTGAGAGAGTCAAGTTTACATTTGGCACTTTTCTGAATGGGAAGTTTTTGTTTTCATCATTCAATATAGACTGCTCCTCTCTTGCATTTTCAGTCTGAACATGATTCTAATTAAGTCACTAGACTAGATAATCTTGCTGCAAGTGATCAAGCATATAGAATGCTGGCTCATTTCCCATTGATAAAGACAAAATTTTGTTGCTCAAATTACACTCATTTGTATTGTTGCAACACAACTTTTCGGTTACAAAATAAAAGAAACCACACATAATTCAGCGGTTGTACGATAAGCATGATTTACTTTGCCTTAACACTTTGGGTGTATATCACGGAACAGTGTTTGGTAAATGAATGCGGTAGATCATGAGTCTGTGCGTTTGGGTAGCCGAAAGCAAGCTAACCACCAAAGCACAGCCAACATAACAGATTCTTGCTTTTTACACGGTTCCTGTTTTCAACTTTGTGAAGAAATGGATTCAGCAAACATTACCTTGCAACTCATGCTCTTGTACATGCAGCTGCCAGGTCGACACAATACCAACTAAATGACAAGGTTTCGGCGAATTTGCCGTACACTTGTCTCCGGATTTGGACTTCTATTTGTAAGAGGTGAAGCGCTCGGATTCAAGGTCCACTGCATTTAAACAGGGTTGGGTCTCTTCTGACTAGGTCAAAGTTGCTTTTCAGTTTTGCAAAAATAAATGGTCAGAGAGCCACAAGCAGAAAGGTAAGCGAGATCACAGAGCGTGGGCTGTAGGAGTGAAACGATGACTGCAAGGCTCGGTATTTTATTCCAGCTGTAACCTACTATAAGTTTGACAGAGTAATGGGGGCTATTTATGGCACAGTTTAAACGTTGCTGCACCAGCTCATTTACGTTGTCTCCCCTGAATTTCAGGCCCCACGAAATCAACAAACTCGTAACAACTAGAGTCAACGAATGTTGTTTTTTCTACGCTTTTTGTTTGTGAGACCTTTCCCGGTACCTTCCGTGCATATTTCCTTATTCTATCATGAATGCTGTTCATGTAAACTCCTTTTGAAGTATATTGATATAAAATTGGAGGAAGATATTTGCTGAACCCTCCGAAAGAATTTCCAGTGAAATAACCCAAGAAGTGTTTCTTTGTCTCGGTGAGCCAGTTCAACTTCGAGGAGGTTATTATTTCATGGTCTGCACCAGATATATACCAAAACACACCCGGTGTACAATATAGCGGTCTATTTATCTGTAGTCGTTGTAAAGGTGGATTTTTTTGCATTTCAAATCTGAACTTTGATGGAAACCAAAAGTGCAAAGCTTAAAGGAAATGGGATGATAATCCAACAGAATGCATCTAAATTTCAATCCAAAATATATTCCCAATTATTCTTCGCCAACGGAAAATAAGTAGTGTTCGTAAATGAATGGCTCGCCCAGGCATAAACCAACCAGGTGTTTAGCCAATATTCTCAAACTTGTAAGAGCCAAGGCTACGTAACTGTGTTTAAACTAACTATATCTTAAAAAATCTCCAATTGTTCGAAATTGTTAATGTGTATTTTGACATCCAAGCGTTAGCTACGTTCTTTCCTGTCATGATTTGTGGATATTTCTTGCGCTTTTCTCACATACCTTTCTCTACTGTTAGGACTGCTACTTGAAATGTACAAAATAAATCATAATTCACGTTCAGGTTAGAAGCCGCATGGGTTTGCTTAGGGCCAATATTGGCTGATATATTTATAGCCACAGTCTAACTATCAAGAGGAAGAGAGCTTTAGACGATATTATTGAGGTTGCCGGTGAGAAACAACAGACGGTAGACGTCAGAACACTCTAATTATTAAATAGCACGGTCAGTAGCGTATCCTGAATTACTAAACCGCACAGGCACCTTTTTGTTTTGGTCAGTTTATTGAAAGCCTACGGGACAGAAGGGTCATTACTAAGGTTTCCAGAGAACCTTGGTTATATTATTGTACCACAGGTCGCTGACAGGTAGCTCATCTTCTTACGGGCTTATTGCGCAAATATAAGTATGCCCATCTACGAATGGTAGCTTAGTCAATGGCATTGCCATTGCCACCCAGCAAAACTTGACAAGCAGTTCTATCAGTAGGTGATTGCCCACGTGATTTCACCTGCATTTGCGGCGAACTGTAGGTCGGTGGGACAAACAGGCTTATTAAAACGCAAGCAAAACGTTACCCAGCAATAAATTTACCGATTGTTACCAAACTTTTTCGAAAACGAAGCAAGTTAAGTATCTTTAGAGTGGTTCCCAGCTCATCAAAAAGAGTGGCTTCAGGATATGGACGAACATTGAATATAGCCTACATTTAAATTAGAGTCCGACAAATTAAGTTTGTGGTGGTTGAACGGCTCAAAGACTTTTTTCCCAGTGAAATCGCCTTCAAGGTCAAATCTCTATTGATGAAGCACGCATTTGAGACAAGACCGAGGTTAGAAGATGTGGCCAATCCGATTAACTAAGGATTCTCGCAGCTTTGTTATCAACCTACTTAAGCACTTAATTTGTCTACAACTGGACCTTAAGTTAACCTTGAGTCTGCGGGGGTCCCGTTGCCCAAATTACCATCATCCTGGTATGCTTTTTTCTCTTTGCACTTCGCACATTGGTGTATTATTCCTGAGGATAAGCTGGCAATACCCCGTGATTACTGTTGATTTTAACCCTAGACTTTATATCCCAAACACCGCAGGTCATACCTAATCTGCTTTAAAACTTAAAGTGCAGTTGTTCTATTGATAACCTAATCGCCAGCCTAAGTGTGCCTTGTTTTACCATGCTTGTAAGCTACCGTTTCTTCGGACAATACCGCTGCTTCCGGGGTGTCTGAAAATATTAGGATGTGTTTGTTGGGTTTTCTAACGTTATCCAAACTTTGTTTTCCAAATTTATGCTAGCCCTACTATCGCGTTCAGGCATTTTGGGGTATATAGCAAATTATAAAAATATTTTATGTGAGGCCATTCAGCCATAGAACTTTAACCTTTCTGAAGATAGGCCAAAATCGTGTGAACCTCTTTGATTCAAGCCAGAATCCAGCCACCCATCAATTCCTGGAGACATTAGATTTTTTTATTCTACCCCTTTTTTAGTAGTCCTCTAAACCTTCTGAATTTCTTTGGGGGCGATATGTTCGTCAATCGTCATTCTCATACTTCGCTGCTTGTGCTTTCCATACCAAGTATTTCGATAGTTTCATTTTACCTTGGTGCATGAAGAGTTCCCTCAGTTAATTTGGTAACTGTCATTGTTGGATCATCCGAAAACTCACACTGTATGCGGTAAACATAATGGTGACGTAGAATTCCAAATCTTTATGAAGGCGATGCATCCCAGGCAGCATGACCAATTTACTTGAAGCGGTTTTCGTGAACAGCACATGTGTTGCTCCCTCATATAATTGGTGTGGGGCGTTTTTTCAGCTCTATGAGCAACGCCGAATAATTTTACACATTACTAAAGATGAACTACAGTTCTGATGGAGTTGCGGCATCCAGTGCCCCTGTTAGCTGAAACGGAGCGACGATGGTCTTCGTCTGCTGCATGAAATCAACGTCCAAGCAAATATGTTGTAGCTGACAAATAATTCGGCAGTATGAGAAGTGGAGTGATAGAGAGGAATACATATATATAGAGAGAGCATTTGGGAACTGAGTTGCGGAAGAAGACTAGGCATCTTTATACACCTTCGAAGTGACGTTGTTTGGTGCTTGAGATGTAACCAGCTATCTTAATGCAGCTACATTATGTCAACTTGATTTAGCAGGAAAGAAACCTGTGTGCATTTTATAAGTAACAATTGATGCACATAACGGATACTAAAAATATAGTCATTTTGTTGGTCTGTTTTTTTTAAAATCCACCGATAGAGAGCGTAATTAAATGCATTGTAAAGAGTAATTCATCATTATTTCTGGTATTTACTATTCCCGGTTGTTTCTTAGAAATTAATACATCTGAAAAACTAAGCAGTTCTGCCAGGTTCCAGTGGACTGACTTGTTTCTAGCTAAGGCCGTTTCACTTTCCCATAACTCTGCTTATTTATACGGGAGTTGGAATGCACAAGGTGAACAGTACGTTCCACAGGAACAGGAATACCATTTGTAATGTACCAGACTATGTATAGTTGCATGCAGTAATGAAGAGAGATTAAGCACAAACTACAGTTTAGACTACCATTCAGGATTCCGATCTAATGATTTATATTCGTCGAAAGCAAATTGATAGGCTTTATTTAGTCGCGTAATTTTCGCATTGTTCAGACGCGTGACGTGCAGGGAATCTATCAAATTAATTCAGCGCAATTAAATCGAATGGCCTACATGAAATATTTACAGGCACTTCCTGTCTCAAGCAAGCAAAACAATTCCACAAGAAGCTGATCCTTTTGTACTCTACTGTAGTGTTGAAATAGTGTTTAGAACGGTAATGAAACCTGGGAACACCATAAGGTACATCAACGGGCAAATGTCTTTTACTTAATCTGCAGTACAAATGCAGTGCAGCAAACGCATTTTGATACTGATATGCGTTTGGATATCAGAACGGATTGATCTTGTATTTACAAAAACCACCAGGTTTATGGTAGATCGGTAGCTGATGGGACCAAGGCATACAATGTATACCCTATTTAAAAGTCGTGCAGAGAGATCGGCGGACAGGTGGGACAAAAAACAGGCTGAACAAACTGAACAAATTTTTGGACTTCTCTCTAGACAGCCAACGAAGCCTAATCAGAAGGTAAGCTCCCGTGCGCCTCAGTATTTAACACCCCAACCACAACTTTACACTTCAATATTCGTGAGACTTCAAGATCACATCTTGACAGTTATCAGTGCCTCCATGCGGAACAACGGCGGATATGAAAATCGCCAGCAGCTGGATGGATTTTGAATTATTCAGAGGATGATAGAATAAAAAATCTAACCTACTGTGTCCACGCAACATTGAGTGGACAGCGGTACTAGAGTATGCTGGCGCTTTTATTACCTCAGCAATTTTTCATTTATGCTTCTAGAACCGTGGGTCAGGTTAAAATTAACGGTTTTGTTGGTTGCTCCCGCAATGTTTTCGACAACATCTCTTTGCGAACAGCTAGCATATTTACCTTAAAGTGTAAACATTTTGATTTGAGCTTTCCGGACAATTTAATCTATATCATTTGTTAACCGTTGAGCACTCCGGGGCAGGTGAGGCAGCGACAAGGTCCGCCAGAAGAGAATCAGCGTACCACCCATTGTTTAAATGCTCTGTCACATTTCCGCCATCTTTTTGGCCGTACAAATTACATTTGTTAATGTGATAGGAAATGACTGGTTAACATTCCAAATATGGAATATCTGCACCGCTTGCACATTTTGCTTTCCTCTTTTTCTCTTTCATCTTTCCGAAGTTCAGATCCCTTCGCGCTAGTAATGGATTGCACAAGATGACAAGCGATCTGTTCACAGAGCCTGGCAACTGGTTTACACTCTTTTTTTCCCAGAGGAGGAAATGTAGTCAGTTCGTGCTCACACATCCAGAGTCACCTGATGAACAACAAAGGCACTCAGAACACCTTTTATTAAAAATATGCTGCAATTGGAACATTATTTTCAAAGAACGCTCACATTCGCACGACTCACTCACACTCAATTGTGTGCTCCTAAGTTAGATAGTGAATATACTTTGCACGCCTTCATGACGGAATAGGCAACTCCGAAGATTGCTGGAAACTCCTCAACAGTTCACCATCAGTTTATCATGGATTTAGGCAGATTTCCTGCTGAAACCGAATTAGTTTTTAACTGAACGTGTTTGTCAAATACCACACGGGTTTATACTGGTGGAATAATTACTTTATCATAACTTACGAGTTCCACGTTTTTTTGAAAACTCTGGAAATTTTATTTGTGGTGGCAATCTCGTCTTCTTAATGAAACACTAATAGTGTTTCTTATGGATTCCGTCTAATATATCGACTCCATTCCTCAAGTTAATTGGACGTATAGAGTAGTGGGAGAAATGCTTTTGTGTATTTTTTAATCGGGAAGACCTAGGGAAATAATTACAACACTTGAAATTCACACTGCTTCCAATAATTTGCATTTTAGTCAGCACTGGATTCATGCAAAAATACTAAACATTTCTTGTTATTGCTTCACGCTTTGAAACAAAAATCCGAAATCACTTTCTTTTCCGTAAACTGCACAATATTTTTGATACCCTGGTTTAATTTCCATCGCTGCGAATGATTAATTCAGAACAATCAGTGTTTATGGTCCCGAAAGCAAACACACAGAGAGGGTTGGCGTGCTTCAGCAATGTCATCCTTGCCGATGGCTTTGTGCACGGAAACCCGAATAACAAAATCAAAAAACGGGAAGACATTTTGAAGGGAATTTGTATCAACACGCTCAGAGGTGAAGCTCTTTCCATAATCAGGGACACTCGTGAAAAATTTGCCCCTGGTTAATCACCAGAATTTCATCACATTTTAATGGCATGCAATCACTCAAAGGCTGTAATTTAAACTTTTCAGCTCAACTTGAACAATTGGTCTCGTTGTCATTTAATGTTTTGCTTTACTGCCTTGGATGAGGCGTGGTGCAAAAAGGGCTCTGACAGTTTGAGAAGGTCCAAAATTTTGACTGTTAGTAAGACTGATGATTGTGTGGTGGCAGTTTACCTGTACATCATCAAACGTTGAATGACCACAGAAATCTATCGCAGAGCTTGTTTTTGGAGTAACAACACCCAAAGCTTACTCCCCCAGTTTTTATTGGTTATAGCATCAATCTGCTCTTCCGCATCTGAAACAAGTTTCCTTTATACCGAGGTTGGAGTGAGCATATCTCTGCGCTGACCATTTCATTAGTGAAATTTTGCCATTTTTTTCCGTTTTGTATGCAAACACTTTGATCGTCTGTCGGCATCATGTCCACTTTAGAAATAGACCTAAATGCCAGACGATTTTTTTGCCTGGAATGTGCGGTCATTAGTAACTCATTATGGACTATGCATCACATATTGGGACAAAGTCGGTGGTATTAGCACTCTATATCATGGCATTCTTAACAGACTGCTAGTCTAGGTAATTTACATGCTTCCAATGCATTTCAAAAACTCACGTCACTAAACTTGCAAATCCAGCTAGTTGTAGATATGCATCTTCGGATGGCGCTTTGGTCTATGGACACTTCTCTGGCTGACTGCCAAACAAGGTGAGCCGATATTCGTAAGTGGATGCATTTAAACCATTCGGTAAAGTTTATTCTCCAAACTGCGTGAATTCTCCAGCAAGAAAGCTCACTAACTCGAATGTGCACAACAGACACAAGACAAGAGGGCGATTTTGTTTTTTTATTTTGGCTAAGGCGAAATTTCACAGATAGAACTCTTGTTCATGAAAATACGCCGGGGACTTTTGTGAAATTCAAAATAAAGCTACGACCCAGACAAGGATACGTGTTACCTAAGCAGTCTAACTTAAACCTAAAAATCACGGCCGATGGCATATTTATTGATTACAATGTACTGGCCTACCTCAAAGGCAGAGAGAGAGCATACGGTCTGCCATGTGCATCCATGCTAAATCGAAATGCATACGTTTGGATATGAAGTTCAAAATTGAAGCAACAATCATTTGAAAAGGTAGAGCTGATGTGGTGTCTGACGTGTTTATCAAACATTTTACGTCTACAACGTCTTGGTGAAGTCCCAAAGTATGGCAACTTCAGGTATATGAACTTGATTAAATGATCAAGGTTGGTTGCACAGAATCACCTAAGCTACTAATATACATCATCTCCAAAACCTTTGACCTAGTTGCGGCGACTGAGCTAAATTCCACTGATTCCGACGAACGACAAATCCACAATCCACCAGAAGTAAGACTTAATCCCTGTTTGCAACTTCATTCCGTCTTTTTTGTCACATTTATTTGCGTGTTTGTGTACAGCCCAGAGACAATCTGTTAAGTAGTTGAAGGTTGTCGCGGAATGTGCCGAATTCTGTTTTAGATTGCTTTTGATTCTTAACAGTCCTCTTTCCGTACTGACAGATATTCTGCTGAATCCTCTATAGGATGGGCGGTGGAAACTGAACTCGAGTTTCACTTTTGCTAGAGCTCCTCAGCGGGGAATAATGTTGTCTGTACTGAGCTTAATCTCCGGGCTTTTAACATACGAGGAGAGAGCTGATGCACCCGCAATTTCACGTCTGAACAAGCAAACATGCTCAGACATGAGTACTGATGGTGAACTGTAGTAAGAATGAAACTCAATTCCAGAACGTCCCACTTTGGTGAGGACATACCAGAATAATATCACGTGAAGGATCGTCGAAACGGAAGTAATATGTACATGAATTCTGCAAACCCTGAGGCAACCTAAAGCCAATCAAAGATTGCATCCACGGCGCCGCATGTCTGGAAAGTCCTGAAACTGACAGGTATATCCAAGGCAGTCGTCGTTCAGGGCCTCGGGCAAACCAAACATGTTGCTTAAGCGTTGACACTTTTCTTGTTTAGACGAGAGCACAGTATATCACTTGCCAATAGCACGTTTTTCTGCCATACCGTGTGTACCCAGAAATAATGAAAAGTGACGCATGACCGCGATTCATTAGTTTTACCGACTTTAGAAGAATCCCAAAAGGTGCAACATTTGTCTATACATGCAAAATGTTACAATGACGGGCATGTCTGTACTTCAAACGAAGCAATTCTACTTCATAGTCGAATGCATGAGGACGGATTACGCACAGTGAAGTGAAAACTTAGATCCTACCAGAAGAAGCGCTGCTAAGCCAGATATTCAGTTGATGTAGCTTGTTTCAGTTGACCTGTATGTTTTCTGGTTCTGCAAGCCGTTAGTAACAAAGTGACACCATGGTTCACATAACTGCCAGCTTTTGCCAAGGTTCAAATGGTTGGCACAACGGGATTTCATTTATAAAGTCCGTAAGAATTTGTCTAACTCTCGTAACGAAGTGAATACCTTCTTGTTCTACCACTTCAATTATGGTTTTCAAGCCGTCATTTGTTTCGCTAAAACCACATCAGGCTCTAGGCAAATGGTTTATTTTAAATCCTTACTAACGTAGTGAATGAAATACCGCGAAAAACTTAGTATCACGTTCTACAATAAATCAGAGAAATCGTGTTGACGCTATATATTCGGACACTTTGTTAGATATAAACGTTATGCTAAACACGTAATTTGGAATATTTGTCGGGTTCATCCAGCGTCCCGACTGAGGACCTCATCATAGCGCTAGAAAAGCTACCATGAAGTTTTTTGATTTGTGCACGCAACAGTCGCTTAGATGGAACTCTCTGAAACTCCACTCTGGTGCTCATTCACAATACGCATACTGTGTTAAACAATCCATCTCGACAAAACAAAAGCCAGCTGACAGTGGGGGAAAAGCTAGTATAGATCCGCTAACACAGAGGTGTTTCCAATCTTCACTGTCTTCGGAAACGACAGTTGCAAAAGTGAGTGACTGAAACGTCAGAGTTATATATTCCATAAAGTTCGCGGCCTTTCAGCGAGCATATCTTCTTGATGTCGGTTAGAAATTTATTTGGTAATTCTTGAAACTTCCGGTCCTCACAAACGCCTCGCGTTTGTGTGTGAAGGTAACGGCATTTAAATGTTAGTTTAGTACATGTGATTTTTATGTTTTGGTGCAAAGGAGAGCCCGACTAGCCTTCATTATCATAATCCAAATTGGAGTGTAGAATAGTTCGGGGATGGAAAAATTCCTTCGTTTTAACACCAAGGCCTGCTGATATAAAAAAAAATTCTGGCTGTATAATGAAGTGGTCCTTAGACGATTCCGATGTAGTCAGACTTGGATCAGGGATATAATCATGCCACTGCGTAAGTCCAAATAGGAAGCTTACACATGGACACTTTTATTGCCCAACTGATTTCTACCCGCTTGAAATTTCCACTAATAATGTAATATCTGGCACACATTTAATCTTGCACTCATTGTTCGTAAGTACGTGATTTTACAGCGTCAGCCTCTGAAAAATCCCTTATCTAATCATTAGCTGCCTTGCAATCTGGTACATATTACGCAGGAGTAAAGATTACTTTTTCACCATATTTACATAAGAAAAATGGTTATTTACGAGCTCCTTCAGAAAGAATAACGGTGATTCTATTTTACTCGAAGGACGTTGTAAAACTGCAGGCATTTGCGTATAGGTGGTGAAAGGTTCCAAGAAGTTTGCCGGACGAAGAACAGGAAACTACGGATGATCAGTTTTTGGTTCCGATTTGAATTTCTGATGTTATCAACGTTTATCCATGCACGGCTTGGTGTCTGCATCACTCAATGTCTGTTTTTGTGCGGCATTGCAGCTCGTAATATATTTTATACCCTGTGCAGTGCACGGTGAGCGTCATATCCTAAGGATTCGAGATATAAACCTGAACCGAATGTGCATTCACGTGGAGCAATGTAAACAAGAATTAGCTCGTCTATGTCTAAAACAAAATGTGGGACAAATGTATATGCTCTATTTACCCCCTTGTTCAATAAAAATGACGCCTAGAAAACGACCACAATGCAATTTGATTAAAGCCATCTACGTTTACGATTCACCTGTCACGCGTCACGGTCTGTGACAGGTGTATCTAATAACGTTCACCTATTAACATATGCCAACAGTAATCGGTCTATCATCATTTAGCTGATAACAGCGGATATGTTTTACGTCAACAACATCACCAATCAAGGGATGATAACCATGATCAAAGGGTATGACCGGTAATTTCGTCTGTATGGCATTTGAAATGAGCATTAGATAGGATCAACCGAAAAGCGATTAATGACATCGCGTTTCGGAAATAGTAGTGTACGGTTACAGCGCACAGCTAATTGAAGAAGGTGCGACCGGTCAATAAACAACGGTGTTTGTAAAATGCGCTGAAAACTAAATGCGCCGAAAAGATAATCTATTATAGACTACCGGAATGCCTTCAAAGACTTCCGCACACTATAATGGATTTTCCATTCTGTGGAAAAATCGCTTCGAAGGACCAGTCGGAATGGTACCTTCCATGAGGTACACCTGCTGAAGACGGAATTTTCGAAAGCTGCTCTAAACAACCAGGTAAAAGTTTACGTATTGTAGTGCTCTAAATCGTAGGAGAATATGTTTACACGTAGAAAACTCTATTATTGAACTTCACAGGTGCATCTGATCGGTCAGATTTAGTTTACATTCCGTCCCAAGTATCCAACATACTAATGTATCTCGCTGTTTGCTGTCTTTCTTCGAGAACAAGCTTATTATATTACCATTATTGCTGCCTGTCTAGAGGACCTGGAGCAAAAACCTGAAGATGCTCGCTTTTTGAGTATGTTTTCACTGAGGTCTCAAATTCTGAAACCCGTTCAGGTAATTATTCAGAAGCGTTCGTTCGAAGGGTGACCTTTAAACAGGAGACACCACCATCGTTAAAAGGTAGTGGTTTGCAGAATTTTGGAAGGCAAAATCTTCGGCAGCATTCAGAATTTTTACAATGGTGTATCATGATGGAATCTCACTGATGTCCCTTTTTTGAGGAGTTTGATGGAAATGATTATCTCAAGTGAATGGGTTTTATCTACGCAGAGTTCTCTCCTTCGATGTTATAAAGCAATATAGAAATCGCTTTTTCCCCAGCGTTTATTAACGAGTTACAGCCGTTAATTTTGCAGATCTCTCCAGATGCCATAATCTTTTTTTCATCCACTTGTGTGGCTGCTGTGAAGGGCTAGCAGTCGATAAATTTATGTTATTAGGATCTAGGTCATCTTGAAACCAACTTAGGTGCCGTGCAGATTTTGTAGGACTCACTTGGTACCCTGAAATTAAAATCACAAGTTTGCTTGTTTCTTATTCATTTTTTTCTGGCACCGATTTCACGCCATATTTCACAACACTGGACTGCGGTAGTCCTTTCTGTGTAGCAGCGCATTTGGTGAGACAGGATTTAATTGCGGATTACTCTGGTTGCAAAGACGGTAGGAGCGCACATGCGGTTGACACGCTTATACTTTTATATGACATAATTACTCTGCGTTGACTGGACGCGAAGCGCAATTTACTTTGGGACTGACCACTACATGATTGTGCAGCTAGCATTCATCTTGAGTCTCTAGTGAGGTGTGACCGTCTGCAATTTGTGTGAAAATTTTGTTGTCTAAAGCGGCAGAAGATATTTGTGTGTTTTAAGTAGCATCCCTAGCGGTCTTCCTAGTTGTGTGGCCTAGGCATTCCAATGACTTACAACCAAACGAGTTTTAAAAAAGCTGATGTCTTCAAACGATGCAAAATGTCCATCTAACGGCGCCCCGAGCAGTGTGAAGTACTCTCCTTCCGCATATATGCATATGCATTAAATAAGTCAAGTAATTTAACTTCAGGAACGTGGTTAGCAAATAAACTGTAGAGCGAAAAAATATTAACTTTTGTTCTGGAAGGCAAAACAATAAATGGGGATACTTTTCACTAGAAACTTCGGACTTACTTGCACACTATATTTGGCTGGCATAGCGCGAGCTCTGTAGACTCTTCAGAATGCTTCACCGGGCCTCCGGCCAATTGATAATCCAGAGGGAGACTTTGAAAATACCAGATGACGTACTTCACGGATTTTTGTGGAATGCAATAAAAATGTGCTTCTTGTCCCTCAGTCACGGACTGATTTTCAGGGTATTTCAGCAGAATGAGTCCATCTGTTGAAACAAGGTCTACAGAGATTAGACATGTGAACAAATAGAACATGTTTGGCAATGAATTTGACATAGGTATTGTAAAGGTAAATGAAGACAAAAAGACAGCTGACATCTCAAGATTCAGCCTCAGTTTAATAAACACGAATAAAATTCTCACTTTTCAGGGTAGGTAGTGACGGATTTAGACAATACAACTGATGAAACATATTTCGCTTCTTCTCTGCCTGAGACTTTCAGGCGTATACTGATCCAGTTTTGCAGCACATAATCCTAAACGGAAACTTTGAACTTTTCCGTGGACGGATAACAGTTTACAGAATAATGTGTGACTTCAGGGACGATGTGTAGTCGTCTGAAGAAGACAAAGCGCTTTTAAATGGTTTTACAAGGTCTCCTCTTAATGAAAGTAACTCGTATGAGCTATATTCACACGTTATATACGAGTAGAGTACCCGTCGATTTTTAAAGTTTTTTTCACTTTATTGAAGTTGGATGCATTCCTGTAGCGGTTGTTCACATTAGTTATTTCGCTCTGCAAATCGATCGTCCGGCTTTTCTAGTGTTCAGTGCTTTGACAGTGCCTTGTTCTGCTTTGTACAAACTTCTTTTCACAAACCTACGAGACAAACCACTACTGGTAAGCAAACGCAGAAGGAGAACTCATGCAAACCAAGTTATGTTTCCAACCTGGTTGCTACAGATTTGTCACTGGTGGGGGTACAAAACTGGCAAGCCAGTTGGTCATGGTATCTTCGTGTACTTATTTTTATTGAGTAATATGGGAAAGCAACAGTTAGATCCATGATGCAGTGCGATCAACACCATCAACACTCATTGGGCACCAAACACTATCAGTTTGACTTTACGTCTAAGATGTGCTGTTATATGTTTGCTCAAACCGCATTTCAGTCATTTTCTTGACATAAAGAGTTGTCAAAATCACTCGAGTGGATAATTCTTGTTTTTTTTCCAACAAAAACAGTTTGATAAGAAGCGATTTTCTTCAATACGCAGGACATTTGTGCTTCCCTTATTTGACGTTCGTGATCCGTACACGCTCGTGACTGAAGCGCACTTGCTGATATGATTACCATTCTAAACTTCATAGCTTTTGCCACAGTTCCGTTTGCCAGTGATTGGTTATCTTGGCAACAGAATACTTCCGTTTTGTAATTTATGAGCAAAATAAGCTTTTGTTTTCACACTCTCTGGTCTTTTAAAGCTTATGTTTTATTTCGAATAGTGCATAAAAGTGTGTGATTCTGGAATTTCAGCAGGATCGTTTGAATACGTCCTGAGAAATTTGACGACTTGGTGGGTTTTCACTTCTATCCGTTCCTCTTGTGTACTTGACATGAAATAGAGTTTGTTGGTTATCCAGTTTCGTACACTTTTAAACCATACTTTAGCAGTTATAACATTCAAGTGATATTAGCCTCACAACTGAATTTAGTCCTGGAGTTATCTACCCTTGATATCTTTAAAACAGTGCCTATTGGGCAGTCCGGCCTCATTTGCATAGGAAAGGGATAATCAGAGGAGCGTTGAATACGAATTTTTAATGATGTACCGTGGTAGTGCCTCGGGCTTAATTAAGTCGTGTATCAGAGAGATCGCCGTAGTGTCTTGCGTGGGTATCACGGTAGTTGTAGTCGAGTTTCTCCCAAAACCTACCACTGATTTTAGTTTGTTTCCGGATTTCAGGAGCTCAGTTAATCTCTTTAGTCTTATCCAAATTGAAAACATATTGCTTTCGTAACGTCAGAGTCGCAGTTTTCTGTGTGTTGAAGACCCACAAATGGTTCGGATTAATATCTTGTTTGGAATGATTTTCCACTTAATCGGCATTCGCAAAAAATGGCTAATTATTTAATTCTCTAGACGTAATACGCTACTCATAAGGTTCCTAACAAAGCTTCGACAGCCCACGACCGGTTTCGCCCTTCTTGGGGCTCAGCAGGTGGGCTCAGTCCCCGAGTTTTCGTCAACTTATATTTCACTTTAACCCAAATTGCACAAAATTTACGAACTAAATTCATTCACACATCATTTTGGTCTTAACGGGAGACTTGCCTGGAACCCAGCTGATTCTCTCGTTCGTGATGTTTTTAAGCATACCATGCAACCTAAAACATGAGGCGGTCTGGTGCAGATATTCAGTAGCTTAGAAACATCATAAGCGAGAGATTCAGCTGGGTTCCAGATGAGTCTCCCGGGAAAACCAAATTGATAAGCAAATGAGTGTATTTCGCTAATTTAAATCTCCTCATTCTGATCACCTAGTGCTTCGTGTGGCGATGTTTTTTCGTATCTAGAAATAAAATGCAAACCCATTGTGATATTTGTTTATTAATTTGTTCGCAATGAGATAAAGATCTGGGGGCTTATTTAAGTTCTGAGAATTTTCAGTCTACCATTACCCTCCTTTTCGTCTCACTGCAACCACCTGACTAAATTCTTTAGATGAATTTCACATTTGTTTAGCTGTTAAGGCCGCACAAACTAATTGGCTTTACCCTTATCCAGTCGGGCATGAGATAATTAATAGGGTGAATTCAGCTAGTATGCATACGTCGCTTATTCACAGATGAAGACATGGATCCACTGGCTGAATAATGTTGAGGTGTATACTGACGATCAACAAACATGTGGTCCACCCAAGGCTGTAGCAGGCATGTAGTGGCAACTTAGTTATATAGGAAAACCAGTCTACGCATTTGCTAGTATGAAACATCTAATTTCATTTTCAGACGTTAACTGTGAATTTAACGTAGCTTGGCACCAATGGATCTTTCGGTCGAGAACATTGTGGATGATCCTGTGCAAAGTTTTCCCCACCGGTTACACTAAATAATATGTGTGACCAAGGTCTCCTTATTAAAAACAACTGAGAATTCCATGATGTATCTACTCCGAAATTCATTTGTAGTTGCACTGATAACGTGTTAAACCCAGGACAGCTACGTTCACCATACATCTTGTTCTTTGCATGGAACCAGCATGTATACGCCTGTAATTACATGGGACTAGCGTAGCAGTCCTTCGGTTCTTGAAAGAAGTCCCGCGAATGCATATTCAGGAATATAGTAATACGTCAAATCAAAGTCTCCACGGAAACGTTTGTCTGCAGCACAATCGGAGGCCAATTAAATTCTCGCAAGATAGCATTAGATTTGAGGTCGTGTTTTGTATTCTTACGTTATTCAGATGGTTTCAAAAGTAAGTGCAAAATAGTTTCCAGAAATAACATGCCCGAGGCAACCGGTTAAAGTTTTCTGTTAGAATTTAAACTAAAAGTAATTTGAAGTAGAACACGCCAAGATGAATGCCACCATTAGTGGTGCCGTTTACAGTATCATATTTCAAAATAACTCCAAGGTTTCAAGAGCAGCAATACTTTGATATGGCATCTAGGTTGATCAAATGGAGTTTATTTCTGTCTGCATTATGATCCATATTGTTTGCGTTGGGATCTCGTATTTCCTCTGCCTTGCACACTCCGAGGCTGCTTTCCTTTTTAAACATTTTCCTTCTTGCATAATGCTGTTTATACTACTTTATTTATCTGCAAGCTGATACAGCAGTAGACTGCTTGTGTCGCTGGCTCGTTATTCGAGAACGAACGTGTGAAGCACCATAAAAGTCACTTTATTTTGGCTGCTTTTAGGTGTAGAGCATCAGTAATCCCTCAATCAAATCCATACACGGGCATGTTTAGAATAAAGTTTTATTAGCAGTACTGCAGTATTCTGTCACATTTTGTTGCCAATAGGGCTGGCGGAAAATTGAACACTATTCAGGCGACAAAAGCTACGACGCGCCGTAAAGTGATACAAAACAAAAAGTCTCTTGGGAGTGTGGTAATTGTGACAGACTTAACGCTAAGGTTTTCAAATTTTTCGTGCATCGAAAGTAACATGTTCTCTTTGTTTTTGCGTGTAACGTGACTACTCAATTGTCTGCATTTAAATAACAATTTCTAAGCGGTTATTTTTTCGACAACATTCTTCTAGTGATAAGAGTGAACACAGAAGTAAGTGTTTTTTCAGGAGCTATTTCTGCTTTAAATGGCCGGTTTTGCGAAAACGTGGTTTATTATTGCGTTTAAAACCCGTATGGGATACAACTGGATAGCCGAGAATCTGATTCAAGAACCAGTTCACCTATTCATATTAAGGTATATGCCTGATAGTGAAGTGAATTTCCCTCCGTGGATGCTATTTTATTGAAAAAACCTTTATGCATATTCAGAAGCCTGTAGAAGATAAAACGGCTTAACGTACGTCTCATTTTTGTGATCACATTGCACAGTAGAAAGATGGCTTTTGCAGGAACTTGCGCCACAGGATATTAGGTTTTAACCCTCTTTCCTCTTTCATTTGATGCGCACATGACATATAGCCCAAACATATACGGTGTTTCTGAGGTGAAGAAACATAACGAGGTGCTCGCTAACACAACATTGATATTGATTTTTCACTCCAAGTCATCCTTGTTTACATTTGCCAACACCCTATCACTGACGCATGGGTTCTATCACCATAATCAGTGCATTCAGAAAAAACCTTCGAATGAGTTCAGCCTTTGGCCTTATATCGTATCACAGATTTCATACGGAATACTTGCTGTTATTTCCCCTATCTTGTTATCAGGCCTTCATGTGATTGACTTTTTGCTCCCCCAGCAGTTTTCCGAATGCTCCTGTCATCTGAAAAATTCTCAGTCTGAACAAAGGTTAGTCTGTTGTGTTGAATGTGTCAAACTGAAGCTTAATTTTATCTTTTTAAGAGCTTACTAATATCCACTTGCGCGAAGGAATACCGTAGGTCTTGCTGACCGCTCTAACCCTCTACATTTCGACGGTAAAATTTCATAGTCTCGAAAAAACGCTCTCGAAGTTGTATGTGCTTTTGATACCCCATAAAAAAGCTAGTCTCACATTTAGCTCTTCAGCTTACGGGAAAGCCATGTTTTGTGCATATTTTTCATAGACACTTTTCTGGTTGTATATGCTCACAACCATTATATGACGAAAGTTCACTATTATTCTGAGAAAATTATGATCATTGTTCATGTTATACGTTTACATCTTTCAACTTCGTGGCAATCTTGTTGCAATTATGAGTATGTGCGTAACAGATTAGTCTAGTCATTTTGTAGGCATTATATTACTGATAAACTAACAGGGACACCTGAATGAAAATTCCTTGACACAAATCATTTTACATTACTATTATATAGACAGTTGTGGACAGTCGGTCTGTTCTAATAACTTGAAAATTTGTCCATAGGTGTAAAATATATATGTTATTTATTATTTTCGCGTCAAATGAATGGCTTATTGGTATTCTAAAATGAACAAACTCAGTTAAGTTATTAAATTTCCGCCAATTGGAATTGAGCGTAACGGCTAAGTACACACTGGTACAATGTTAGTCCACTTCATTGGGGGCGAGTTAAACACAATGCGTTCGACTGGAATAATGTGACGCTTTTTTGTGTTCCTGCTGAACAACGTGTACCACAAAAAATCTACTGAATTCATCAATCAAGTAAAGTCAAGTACACCTCTGTGTGATTTCCATGGAAATATGATGGACTGGTAGGGATTGTAAACAGCAACAGGACTGGCTTAGCTAAACAATATACTAATGATTGTTGAACTATATTAGGCTTGGTAACTCCGATCAGGTTTTACAGCTTTGGTGACCGAATTGTCGACCATTGACGAATGGACTGCACCTAAAATTCGTCGACTGGAAGTCGACGAGAATGTTTCCTAATCCATTGGGTTTTAAATAATGCATGGAAGCAATGTTGACAAAGGTAAACAAACTGTCGGTAGGGGAACTAATTGATTTGTAACTGGATGGTCATAATTTCAAGGATGACACAGGACCAGACTTAGTGAAAATGTCATTCTTGACAGCACTTTCAAACACATACAGTTTTGTTGCTGACCAAACCAGGATTCACGCGCTAAAAATCAGCCCTCTATAATTTTATGACTGCTGACCAGCAGTGTGAATAACCCGCTCTTTAGAGAGTACACAACACTTCGCATCTTTTAATCACGAGATACACATCACGTGGTTGACTTTCTTCTCACACAACGACTTCCAAGAATGAAGTTTCGCTGACCGGGAGAATTGCATTCTTCTCCCTAGCTACTGATAGGTTATTGGTAGTGTGTGATTTGGGAATATTATGGAGTGTGCGTCCTGTTTCTCAAGGTCAGTTTAAGCTTAAAACCCGAGAACCTCTATACAGCTTTTTAATTCTTAACTGCGCATTTTTGAAGCTTTGGAAATTTCCAATAATGCACCTGCACCTCCTTACACCACCAAAAATGAAATTTACCGGATGAGTGAAAATTCCGTCTGGGAATTCGTTGCTCGATGAGCCTATCAACAGGTTCGATTACTTAATGTTGATCCGTGATTGAAGGATAGACGGATTTTTATCCTGTTTAAAGTGAGAGATAATCACAATGGTGGTCAGCCGCTGGTGTGGGAACCATAAACCGACAGGTCGCCAGTTCGAGATGCTCTCAGTTTCGTGAGATTCGCACCACAGAGGACTCGGATTGAAGATGAATAACCGAACAGTGCTTCTGCTGCTCGGCTTTTCTGCATAGACATCCCTTATTCAGAGGACGAATTCTCCATTAAAATACCGACATTTTCTCACAGTAACAACGGATTGCTCTTTATTTAGCAAGATACACAGTAATATTTTATATAAAGCAATGTGTTACGAGATCCGGAATCTCCGTATTTCCACAGTACTACTGAGGCCTGTTTTTTGAAGGACAGCTTGGCTGGAAAACCCACATGTGCGTATGTCCTTTATCAGCAGCATTTAAATCATTCATCTAACAATAGTTGGATAGTTTTCATATAGGAGTAGAAATTATTGCAGCTGACGAATAGTGTTAACATGACAGGTTTTTACTTAGATTCATTATTTTTAATCTTGAACGTTATTTCGTTTGCTGTTACTGCTAGCTAGCAGGGGGTAGATCATTCCATTTTGTCGTTAAATTTTACTTGAATGACGACAAATATTTTGTTCAAAGTCGGACCTGATTTGGTATACTGCAAGGAAACTCTAGTGCGGTTGCAACATTTCAACAATTGGTTACGGTTAACTTTCTTTGGCATATTATTCCATCCCTGGATAGATTTCTGCCAACTCTCATTTGCCTAATGCACAAACATGTGAAATAAGCGATGTTTTGCAAGTCTTATTAGTTTTTTGGTCTTGATTTTTTCGCTATGTGGATACGGGTACTATACAAGAATGTCATTGACTCGTTTGTTCACATTCTGGCATATGTCATTTCCCATTTAGAGACCCGGACCTCTTTGGAAATCCGCAAGTTGCTACAGCTAAACATTGTTTAACTTCTGATTGAAAATTTAAGTAAGAATATGAAAGGCACAATCACACGGTTTTAGTACTTTCGGGTCCTTAATAGCTGCTGTTTTCCATGACACTAACATTCCACTTTGATTGGAACACTACTTCATTTATGTAAGTCCACACTTTTAATCGAAAGTTGCTGTTTTCAGATGTCTGCGTGCGCCTAATGCCCAAAAACATTATCTCAGGTTACCCAGCTACAGAATAAAAATAGGGTTGACCAGTTGTGTGCAGTGCGAATGGTATTTTTTTTGACCTACGAGCAGACGCTAACGGACATGCTTGCGCGTACCGTTGCCAGCCGTGTTAAGTACCGGGAAAATCCCCTAAACAAGAAATTCAGTTGCAGAACACAGATCATGCCCCAAGAGCAAATTTTCTCTCTGCGACGTATTCACCAACATGTCCTAGGGAAACCAGGTTAGTAATTCTTCGAAGACACAGTTGTGGTACAAAACTGTGAGTAAACATATTTTCCCCTACCTAAACAACCCGTGTTGAGCCGCTGGAGATATCAGCAAAATACTTTTGGTGTTGGCTTCATGGATGATCATCCCTCCCTTAAGTATGCTGATCTTGCCTATCCGATCCTTGGCAAATACGCACCGAAATACACTTAGGAAAATTCCTCAAGATAATCTATGCTGAAGGACATTTCAAATAATTTACCTTAAACCAAACATTCAAAGGCAAGATTCTTCTTGATACATAGTGACTTTTCGCATTGATATTCCTACCGTTCAGAGACCTCCGTTCTAAGACTGCTGCCCAAATGGACATCATTGCTCAACTATTTGTATGAGTTTTCCCAATGTGTGCTGCAGCTTTTCGGAAAATACTCATTTTTTCAGATGACTTTCTTTGTGAAATACGACAGGTGTTGAGTACAAAGTCAAAACCGTTAGCTAACAAATGAAGCATTTGGAATGTGTACAAAAAACACACAGAATATCTTACAACAGATAATTTAGAATTGTAGAATAACAACGGAATCCAGCTCATTCTATGTGCATCTTTGTAGTTCGGTTACACTAACACAGTCACCCACATAAGACCTCGGACAATTTGGTTAGCGTCAATCTGACGCTAATATAGGACTTACGGCATCTCACTAGGTGATAAAGTGAACATCGTGATAAGGTATTTGTCTCATTTTCACTTTGACCGTCCACTATAATCAACTTCTACTACTATATACTTGCATAGTTTGTCTATTTTACGGCCTTGGTCGAAAAGGTTAAGGTCACTGCCCATAATCAAATCTGAATACATTAAACCCCTTTTCAGAGCTGACGTTTTGGACTATCCTAACAGTCTAGTTGACTAAAAGTAGGAAATTTGTGTAACTTACCATTCTGAACACTGCTGGTAGGGCATAACACTAAAATAATCCAACGCAAGCAAAGTATACGAATGAAATAGTGTAAAGTCTCTGTCAGTGGGTTCCAACACTGTTTTGCGTGCATGGAAGTGTGACAAAGTATCCAGTTAGGTCAGTAATTAGGCAACAGTGATAGTAAGCACACAACGTCCATCGCAGTACAGAGAGTGCACCTTCCACTCAAAAGATTGTTGCAGTCGACGATTTGGAAGTTGAATTTTCAGAGGAGCATTTCCCCTGGCTGATGCTGATTGGTGGATTTATTTGATTGGCTGTCGGTAACAGAGAACACACAGATGCGGTTTTCCGATTCCTGCAAGAATGTACTGAAAGCTGTCCCGGATTGTCAAGTCACATTCGAAGTTGAATAACAAAGCGCAACAGTACTCCGACATAACTTTGGGGATCAAAGAGGTCACTTTCGGTGAAATTGGCAGAGATCGGTTG
>SJOL01006460.1:724036-742302 GCA_004794785.1 Opisthorchis felineus | reverse complement strand
GCCACTGGTTGAGTAATAAGGTGCAATGTTCGCGTTACTTCTGGGGCACACAAGTTGATTCCAAACACGCCATAGTGTAAACAAGCCCAAGAGTTCGCTTTGTTATGTTACCGGAAACAGCCGACCCTATAACAGTTGATACGACCAACTAACCGGAGGACTGCAACCGTCATTGAAACAATGGTGAAAATTGTGGCTCACTAATTTCCTCGCCAAAATCCCAAATGGAAATATAGGCCGAAACTTCAAAACACTGTTTGGCTTACCTCCTGCAACGCAGCCTCCGGAGGCCGTTCATATAGGCAAAGGAAAGTTAAACCTCAGTCACCTGTTGGAGAAATAGATCAGATACGAAATTACCGCAGGTAAACCCGATACAGCGCCTGGACTGGACGGGTTGCAACCAGCTGTCTTCAAAGAATGCGGGGAACCCCTGGTGACACATCTGACTACATTATTGATGCGACACGGAGTGAAGAGGAAGGGCTTGAAGAATTAGGCAAATCAACAATCATGGCTATCTTGAAAAAGGGTACACGAAAGCTGTGTGAAAACCACCTTGGCATTGGCCAGTTAGCAGTGGCATCAAAGGTGAAAACCAAGCCGGGTTCAGTCCTCCATAAAGATGCGTCGATCTCATGTTCACCCTCCGACAGATTCTTGAAAGTTACATTGCATCCAATAACAAAAGATGTTAGCCTTTCTTGACTGGACAGCTGCCCTTGACTAGGTAGAACATCCGTCATTGTGGCAACCTGTAAAGCAAAGGTGCTCAAGTAAACTCTTGACACTCCTTCAAGTGATACACGCCAACTCTTGTGAATGTCTATGAAAAGCACACTCCTGAGTTCACTACATCAACTGGTGTCGGGCAAAGCTGCCCTATTTAACGGTTCCCCTTCAATTCCGCCAATGATGTGATCGTGAAAGACTCACTTCCAGTCTTTAATACCTATGGGATCGAGAAGCTCCAAGGATATTTGCACAGAGATCCCGAGTGCGCAGACGGCGTAGCTCTTCTAGGATCCAAAGCATCGTATGCATCGTAATGCAGAAGATGTTACATAACCTAAGTGGTTCTGTCTCACGTTTTGGCATTCACTAGGCCCCGCAAATAGTGGAGCGCTGCCGCAAGCCTGAGTGGGCTCGAACCTTACCACCATGCTTGCTGATGGGCCAATTAAAGTGGTGGGCACCTTCTTCTACCTGGGCAGCTGTATTAGCTCCGGTGGTCTAGCTAAATGGTAGTATTCCCATCCGGATCGAGAGGGCCAGAGCAACTTTGTGAACTTGCATCAAATGTGTCGCAGGCGTGTCTACATATCTTCCAAGGGCCGACCTAACAATGCTGAGGTGCGCTCCATATCATCGTACGCACTGAGATCGTCGCAAAACGTTCCGTGTCTTCGGAGCATTGCTAGAATCTGGTGGGATTACAGGATCAGTAATGCTGAAGTAGGTCAGATGGTTTTCGGAAGACACAACTTGCCTGCGACTGATGAACTTATCACACGCAGTAGGTTTCCCTGACTTGGTAGAATGCTACGTATGTCAGTTGATCCACTTATCCGAACAGCGCTCATCGCACAGCTACGCGGAGAGTGGACCCGAGCCAGGGGTGGTCAGACGATGACTGGGCAGCAAAATATGAAACCCTTACGAGCAAGCCCAGCTGCGCTGGCCATTTCGGTCTTTCTGGATCGGGAACACCGAGATTGGGTACTTCAGTGATCCGACAAATTGACTGACGTTTCCATTGCCGAGCTCAATGACGCGCATTAAATCAAGCTGTTGCCTTGAACACATAGGTTTCTCTGCCAATCTTCCAGTGAAAATCCAATGACGCTCATTTACTGACGCATCAATTGTGTCTGCTATCGCTTTCAATATGTAGCCATCTACCTCAACTTCCTAAATCATTGACAAACGAAATTGTGACATCTATAAACACTTCACGAGAAGTACTCCGGCCTTACATCTAAAGATGATGATGAACGAAAGCCAAAATTCTCCCATCTTAGACATAAGTAGGCAAAATATGCACATCTTAAGAAGTTCCTTTTTGGAGCTTTCTTTTGGAATGGTAATTCGGATCTGTTTTCTTGATTCTCTTCCTTGATCATTGCACGATCAGGAACAATCCATCAAGAATAGCAGTGCATCGCACTGCAACTTGGGTTCTTAGGCAGATAAACGGCGAAAATGGGTAAAAATAGTACATTCTCCACTAACTCTATTAAAAATTGGACAAGTTAATTTTTTTATTTAACGCCAGACGTTTAACTTTCCGTACTGACCATGATTAATTTTTCACACTGATCTGTAAGGAGACAAGGAACATTCTCATAATTAACTTGCGTAGGACATTTTC
Organism: Opisthorchis felineus; assembly: GCA_004794785.1. Taxonomy (NCBI): domain Eukaryota; kingdom Metazoa; phylum Platyhelminthes; class Trematoda; order Opisthorchiida; family Opisthorchiidae; genus Opisthorchis; species Opisthorchis felineus. Next base: position 739,931 of record SJOL01006460.1, on the reverse strand, counting down.
AGCAAAAACCATCTGCTCTGCTTCATATTCCGTCAGATGTAGCTATTAGAGGCTGCTGATACACCCATTTTTATATTAAATATTTTTTTGAATTTCGAGCATTCACGCGAGAAGTTGGGTTCCGCCATTTAACTGGAAAAGTTGCACGCGATTACAGTTATGAGAATGTGTTTTTTGTGTGCTCTCCATTTGTTGCACGCAGCAGTATATTTTCAAGCTTTATCAGCATTATGTGAGGAATGTGAAGCCAGACAAATTAGTTTTTTTGCTTTGAAGTGACACGCAAAAAGTATGAGCAACATTTCCTGACTAACATCCTGCAAGGCTGTAAAGATATTTTTCATTTAAAAGCGTGTATAATGTTTATCCAGGAGTTTGTTTTTCATCTGTCTGTCATTATGTTTTGACTGCAATAGTGGGCTACGCACGAAACATAATTTTAAAATGATCGAGTTTTCATAATGCGCGTTATTCATGAGAGATGACTGTTGTATGAAATAGGTGCAATGGCTTCACTCATAAGAACGTGAATGTGAAGAGCAATCTATTGAAATGAACATCTCGCATACACATAACTGACAACGATGCTTCTTGGGGGACTAGTGTTTCTCTGTTTCTGGAATAATCTGACTTGCTCTGTCGATTTTTTCACGCTGATTTCTGGCTTCCAAGGGTTTCATTGGATTTCTCTCTCTCAACTGCAACATTGCAACAAGCTTGGAATCTGGTTTTGATCAGGGTAAATAGTAGTTTGCATTAGCCCACCGTGTGGTTGGCCATACATTTTCTTGAAACATCAGGTATAATCGGAGAGGACTCGTTCTTTGGGGAAATGACTTCCTTTGTAAGCTTACCTAGTGTTAACTAGTGACGAGAAGAAACCAGGGGAATCTCGTATGTGGTATTTCCTAAATGAGTATGCTACACACCGGCCGTCACATTTTTTACTCTTCACGACATTGGACGCAAAGCAGTGTTTTTAGACTTGGCACCAATTTTGAGATTCACTGGTTTTATCTCCTTGGTTTTAGCTTTCTTAAGACTTCACAGTTAGGCGAAGCATAAAATTTTTTTACCATAATTAATTTTTAATTGAATAGCGGGTTTTACGCAAACCGAGAAATACACTTTTACAACTATAATATCGCACGAAGTAACGCACGCACTCTTGGGTAAATTCGCTTAACCGCGTGTAGAAGGTCCCCAATTCAGTAGTGTTCAATTTTTCCCAATGTATGACTGATTGTCAAATGCTGGATTGCAAATATCGACTGCTTGAATTATATCTTTAGTACTCTTAAAAACGACTGATCCGAAATTATGACGGGATAAGTGACACCTTGACAGCATGCAGATAAGATAATGAAGTAACTTAGTGCGAGCATGATACGGAGGCCCACGTTGGCAATATTATACAAAAGTATCGAGGAAAGAGGACTGATGGACAATATTCTATTGATACGAGCGTTCTGCGCTTTACATTTTTGCGTCAAAATCCCAATTGGAACATATCAGTAGATATTCATCAAAGCAGGAAAATCGACCTACGAATGACCGATGCTTTTTTTCCACATTCTTGTCAAAACGTTATTTTTGAAAAATAATTGATTGCATTGCTAAAACATACTGAAATATTCTATAAATCTGATTTATGCATGCTGTCCACTTACAGCTGGATGTTTTAAGATATTATTAGAAATACCTTGTAAAACGTTAGGCGCAAAAATGACAAAATGTTTTCCCCAACGCTGGTGGTTTACTGTGTGAATAGAAAACCTGTAAATGGATGATAAAATTCCTAACATCTGAACGTATGCTTTACTTATTGAGCACCAGAGAGAACTTGGTTAAACATCTCAAGACCATGGTGGCGGAATGAGTGAAGCACTGTAAGACATAAAGTGGAAGAAGAGAGTGGCTAACACATAGACAAATTTTTAATGACTTTCTTTGGACAAAAGACTGATAATCTGTAAGCGGTCCGCGGTACTTGTAGACCGTAACAGCAACTAAAAGGCTGCAGGGTGTGATTCTTATTTGGAGCGCATGTCGTAAACCTGTCCCATTTAGGACTGTGCCACTAAGTAATAAGAAACAAATCTAATAAGAAGTCTAAGATTTATCATCTGGCAAATGAGACTAGTTTCCAAGAAACCAGTTGAGAGTTTTACATCAGTATTCCCGAAATAAACTTGTATTGGTTTGGCTGATTTGGGCCGGTAAATTGTAGAATCTCATAAATACAAAACAATGGTGTTCTACATATTAATCAGTAACCTTATCAACCTGAATTACTGATCCCTCCCAATGTAAAACGAGCTGTGTTATCTTACTGCTATTATGGAAACCTGAAAGCAGGGTCTATGAGAAAATGAGCAACAAATCGTCAGTTTGATCAAAGCACGATATCCTCCATCTAGGGTTCAAAGATAAACGTTTCAGTACCAGTTCATCATTAAACAATCATTTTGTATCCATGAACGAAATACAGTAGACGTGCCAAAAACTTTTTTTGCCACACGTTCCGCTGGCACATTTACAGCATTGAATGACTCAATAATTTTATCAAAATGGCCTTTTCATTCCATTAAATTTCCGATATAAGCTATCAGTGCACAGGAATTTGCACAAATCTAACGAAATGTTGTAAGTAAATAATTATTAATTCATCATGTTTTTGATATTTGATGCGGCTATCTTGTATTTGTCACCTAGACTATTCAGTGGTGTTTTAGAAGTTAAACTTTTCGAAGATTAATTGCAAATGTAAACGATATTCCAGAAGCTACTAGAATGCTACACATTTGATACTGCCGACAAATCAACTTGAAGTACTCATCTAGGTGTGAAGTACTCATATGTGGTAGAAATTCAAAACAACGTGATTTATGGGCTTGAATCCCGCGCGCAATTTAATTGTTTTGGTTCAACATGAGAAGACTTCTAAATGGGGGAAAATAGGACCAGCGTGGGGCATTGCATATAGCACGCGGGCACTGACCAGCATTCCACGGCAAAAGTGTATTTAAGTCCCTGCGTGAATAGTTTGGTGGAAACTGTTGAATCCTGTGAACAGCAGCAAGCAGAGATGACCGTCGGTATTCTAACCATACTCGACTCATCGGGACTGGATTTTATTTATCGAATTTAGCGCAAAATTTCGCAAGATTATTGGTCGCTAACAACTCGGTACTCTGTGCCAAAATAAGCCATTGCAAAGGACATTTCGGAATTGAGGGATGAAGTCACAGATTATCCTCAAGGAGAAAAGCCGACAGTAATCGGATAAATGCCATTCAAAAATGTCCTATCGATGTGCATTGAGGGAAGATCGTTGTAGGCAAAACGTTTTGCTATAGAGTTGCCTGCATGCACAGATAAAGCAGTGATGTGAAACAACGCCATCGTCTGTACAAAGGATCGACGAATATATGACCGACAACGCTCAATATAAACTTATATTCCTCATCGTTATAAGAAATGAATCTGACCACCTCCTCAGGCTAATGCTCAATAAACTTCTCCAACTGAGTAAGAAAATATCCAGGGCAGGCAAATAATCCAAAAAACTCTTTATGATCGTGCCTAAGGATAAAAATTTAGAGCCTCAAGAAACAAGTGAGAGTGACATTCAGGGTACACATACCTCAGTAAAACATTCACGTGCCAATCAAACAGCATTTCGAATCTATGGAACATATTTAACACATAAATCCAGTGTAAAAGAGACGTTCAAGCAACAGTGCTCATAAATGAAGAAGTTTCCATAAGTATTTAGAGGTATTCAGTGTATAGATAATGCGTTTTATTATTACTATCATATAGGGTCGGTACAAATAAAACACAAGGTAAGGAAACAACTGAACGCAATACTAAACACCAACTCAAAAGGCAGAAGCTTGGTTTCAAACTCAAGGTAAAACTGGCTGAAATAAGCTGGAATAGATGGAGTGATAGCGATCTCGAGGCGTGAAGTGAAGCGATAGCATATAAATCTTTATTCACATGTGGGAAGAGTCGTTTGAATTTGACAGAAAATGACTTACAGTGATTTAAGTGTGGCTGGTGCGAAGAAATGCCAGCTAAAGGCACATTCTATGGGTTTCCGCTAACGGATGCTGCTATACCTTCCATCATATTCGTGCATTTTAACCGCACGTCCATTCACATGTCCACTGCGCCGGTCAGAGTTTTACCTACGGAGATTTCGCGTCGTATACAGCTTGCTCTGCTTGAGGCCACAGCTTAAGAATGCCTATCAAAAGTGCATTATTAGCAAGGTAGCGATCTACGTAGAAGAGGATGAATTTATCGAAATTGTAATAAAACGAGAGATAAAGTGAAAGTTAGCCTGGTTTGAAGCTAAAGCGCTCTTAGATATAACAATAGAGTAGATGGTGATTGCCCGATACGGCCGCCAATAAGTGTCGCTGTGCAAGTTGACCACGAGAATGACTATTAAATTAACAGTTGTTTTCGTCATTCAGTAGTTAGCAGACCTTCCTGAAGAAAAAAAAATAAAGCAACGAATTCGAAAAACTGAAGGGAACGCAGGCTCATTGCGTCAGTAACCTGTTTGGTAAAAATTCAGGCGAAGTGCTTCATCCGTTTTGATTTAGATATAACTCGCAGTTTTCGGAAGGTGTTTAAGCTATGCAGATCCGTGATCGTGCCAGTGAATTTGAATTCAAAATATGCAAGTGAGTGTCAAGCTAAGAAGATTTTGGAGCGGTACCATCTGGCTGTTCCAAAGCATCATACGTCTCCTATCACTCCAGTTGATGTCATTTTGGGGCGAACGTTTCAGTCAACAGTCAACTACTACATCCTGTGTCAGTGCCTGATTGACTCATTTATACTCTCTGTTTTTTTTTCAAATTTTCATTTCTTTCTACGCCGCTTAAAAAACCAACATATATAGAGCCTCTATAGGACGGTACAAACAGAAAAGGAAATTAAGACTAACAACCCTGTGTTCACAACATAATGAACTATTTTGTTCAGCAAAAAAATGAAAACGGCGGTCTTCCGAATGCCTCTCTCCGTTGACTAGTATTAAATTTTTTGCGTTTTAACGCCACCAGATTTTGTGAAAGCTCCAGGGGTTGCATTTCGGCGCATTTCTAAAGAGGCAACCAAATAGCAGTCACCAGACGAATGAAGTTTGATATCCTTGTGTAGGGTAAATCATCCATAGTCAGAATAGAAATAGAGTCCTCTTGGAATTGCGTACCAATAGCGACCCAAATGGACATGAGAATGAAACATTCAAATGTTTCTAAAATACATGAGCCCCGTGTTGCTCTCTTCACTAGTATCTATTGCGTCACTTCGTGGTCTGAGCAGCTGGGTGTTCTGCTGGAATTTGGGGTTATTCCCTGGACAATAACATATATATATATATATATATATCTCATATATGTAGCATATACATAGCATAGCCTGGGCGACGTTAAAGTACAATGTTGAAACAGTTAGTCACAAGAGCTCAGATTAAATTAGGTGTAGTGGCGTACGGTGGATACTGAATCTACCCAATCACCAGGTATGGCAGAGTGACACATTGTACGTTATAGAGTAATAAACTGTACCGAAATTCGGTCACACTATCATTACTTGCCTATGTCACGCCTACCTTTCAATCTTTTTTCCACCATAATGTATCCGCCACGCGTCTGTCAAACTCTTGGGATATGTTTCAGGCTTACTAGACCGATTTCAACTATTATGACTAAGAATAAATGAAGAGCTTTGTATCACAGAAGGAAACAGGGGCTTTTTATAATGGAACGCATGGATAGTCAGCGCATACGCATCTCACGGTTGATCTGAGGATACTACCGAGAATATATTGAACATCCATTGTGGCGCAAATGGAATAAAACAGCCACTTACAACCTGAATTTGATTTTTAGTTCCACAACCAGAAACAGGTTTTCCGGCTCAAATGGAAATCTAATGTTTTGAGATGGCATACCTGTATTTGATATCCGAGGCTTTGTGCTCAAGTTAATCTGCTAACTTGATTTGAATATCCCGTTTCGTACATCATCGTTCAATTTTAAGAACACATTATCTGCACGAATAGCAATTAGTCTAATATCATGCACTCAGAGGATGGCTGAAACGAAACTATTTTCCGGATCCACAGTTTGGCACTATCCACTCAAAACAGATGAACCAAAGTTTTGCTTTACTTACGTGTCACTAAACTTACTTGTTATACATTTAACTCCTTTGTTAACATCTTATAGCTCACTTTCTATGGTATTGCCACATTCAGTTGTATTTTAAATCGACAACTCGATTCATCTCCTGAAATCTATCCAATAGTCAACTGAATTGCATCTAGCGCGATTTATCTCAGAATTAAAAAGATTGCAACGGCGGTAAGGCTGAGCTAGTTTATCACGTGCTCGCCTGGAAGTCTCGCATACACTTGTCATCAGTCCTTCAGTTTTTGTGCGGACCTTAGCCAATATGCCCAGTTAGGTGACAAATATTTTGCGTAATTTGCCAGGTCCGTGTTCTGAAATGAACAGCTTGATGCTGACGAAAACAACCGCTACCACTTTTTACTGCGGATTCCAAAATCTGGCGAGTTAATTCTACCCGCTAGAAAATGTGAAGATGGCTTCGACAAATACACTCATTTGCAAATCAATTTGGTTTTCACGGGAGACTGCGATATCTCGAATGTCGTACCAACTGAAACATGAGGCGGCCTGTGTGCAGCACATTCAGTTGAAGAACATCATAAATGAGAGACTCACTTGAGTCTCCCGTGAAAACCAAATTGATTTGCAAATGAGTGTATTTGTCGAAATCAGTCCAATTTGGGTTTCAAGTAGAACATAAGGTTGACGGAAACTCGGGGACTGCGCCTACCTGATGAGCCCCAAGAAGGGCGAAACCGGTCGTGGGCTGTCGAAGAGTTTTCAGCAACCTTGTGAGTAGTTTCCTTCGTGAAGATGGCTTGTTTCCAACTCTACTAGTTTTCCGCATAAGTCTGATATTCAGTTGATGTCACTGGTTCGCGGTGGTAAATTACTTAGGCTAGGTGTGAAGATCGAGCACAAATCTTCGAGTTTATTGCACTGATGAAATTTCAAAACTACACGAGTGGTTAGGCAAGTTTTATTTATAGGATGAAAAGGAAATTAAAAGAAACGGAAGATCGTCGGGTATGGTGAGCCCGTGCGGTAAACATGTTCAGGACAGAAGCAAGTCCTGAATTGTTAAGTTTCTGAAAAGCGCCATTTACGAAGGTCTTTTCTATCTAGGCCTTCCTCCTGTTGACTTTTAAGTAAGGCCGGAAGTTAAATCTAGCGCCCGATTTTCGAGCAGTAATATGAATCACGGAAATTGTTTAAATGGCATCTTTTCTTCTATAGTTTATTGGGCATGCCGTTGGCCTCAGTGGTGTGTTTTCTTGAATGCCCTTCACCGTTAATTACTCGGGTCAGCGCTAGACAATTACTGTCCTGTGGCGCGCGTTCCGCTAACCGAAAACCAAACACGGAATTAATCGCTTCGGTGCATTTGATTACCAGGAATTTTTTTACGTAGATCCGGCAACAGACGTCTGTTTACGAAAAACAGTCTTAAATGGCTCCCGAAGCTCACTCTCAAATTGGACATCGACATTCGTACCATTGCCTGGAAACATCACAAACGAGAGATTTAGCTGGGTTCCATGTGAGTCCCTCGCAAAACCAAATTTGTTTGCAAATGTGTGTATTTCGCAGGTTGCATGACCAGGTTTTAAAATGGGTAGTTTTATCATTATCATTATCTGCGAATGAACATAACTCATGTGCTTGGATGGCTTAACATACCCACATAGCTCTAGCAACCTTGTATGTTTACCTGCCCGTCAGTGTCATAGTGCACTGATTCTGCTCTAGGTGGAACAAACTGATAGGTAAATCGTCTCATCACACCCGGATTCATGCAGCAGCGGTGTATACTACTGACGAAGCGTGTAAGTAGCCTGATTTGATGTCCAAGCTCCGTCCTCGCATCTGATAGAAGAGGAAGGTTGCAACAGAAATTATGGAACCGCTTTGCAGTGTTCGTTCACTATTGTTTGTTATTCAATGAACCTCCAGGAAAGCTTAGGAGGACGCTTGAGAATGTTCACTTTACATAAACTCTGTGCAGATTAGATATCTAGTTTCGTATCCACTATCTTGCAGACGCTTATTTCGCGCTTGCCAATAGAGAACTTTGCAGTGAAATGTTTTCATTCTTTCAATGGTACCCCCACCGTCTTTTCCTAAGACTGTCCATCAGAATGAAGAATACAGGACAAGGGGCATAGTAATAGGCGCTACTTTAGCGCACAATGCAGTTTGTACTGCGTGAACCGTCCACTGTCAGCAGACATCCATAATTTGATTTACTAAACTCTATGTCTTGTTCTATATTCAAGAAGCTATTAAGCAGGTCCTTGGTTTTTGTGGTAAACTACAGATGACAGCTACTGTATCCCAAACCGCTTAATCAGCTGTTCAATGTCAGTCCCTTCCACAGGGCCGCAGCCAGAAATGCGTGGTTTTCCGATCCGTCATTTGTCATGAAAAAATAATGGAGTTATCATTCACGAATTATCTTGGTTTTACTAAGAGACTCAACTGAATCTCCACCTAATTTTATTTTTTAACTGGATTTTTCGCGCAAACAGCGACTCATGTTTTAGGTAACACTTCGTTTGACATGTGGAACTATATCATTTTGACACAACACAGTACTTGGAACTACGTAAAATCTCCACTCCGTAAATAGCAGAGTGCTAATTCCAAGCTAGTAAATTGTAACTGAGAAATTGTTCCATATTGCGGACCCTCAGTTCATCATACCTGTTGCGTTAATCCATTAGCTGATACCGAATAGCAGCAAACCTGCAAAGGCTAGACAGGCTTCACCGTGTTCCGGTGCTTCCAAAAACTTTAGGTATAAACAACATCGGTTCTGACAACCCACGATATTTCCAGTAGCACAAGATTTCCAGAGTGAAAATGAAGAAACGGGCCACAGGTTCATGCAGGTTCTTTACGTTTTCTTCGTTGTGTGCCCAATCTGTTCTGGCTTAATTTTTTTCTGTTTAGGGAAGATTGACCTGTAAATATCTATTAGATTAAATCCTGAATGGCCATGGAGCACTCAAATCCCGCGCGAATCCAGCTCGGAAGAACATTAAGGGAACTAAACCGCGTATGTTCTCCCATACTGTTCAACATTTGGCATCTTAGTCTTGCGTAGTAAAATTCACTCTCACGGTGCCCAGTTAAATTTTTAGAATTAGGAGACTACGAATGCCGTCCGGTTAAAGTACACAGTCAGCGATACAAACAAAGATAATGTTTTTATAGGATTTGGATAAACCATCCATCAGTGCACAGGCAGCAGTCGCCAAATTTTTTTCCACGTGGCGTCAGAAGTACGGTCCACTGAAGCTCACATTGAATGAATGCAAGAAAGGCAGGCTATTGTCGACGTTTTCAATCCAAGTTATTCTTGATTCGCTTATTTCCTAATCCTCCAACTGACCGCACACTGCTTAGTAAAATGTTCCAAATTTTACCAACAAAATCCTACATTATACAAGCGCTTTTTAAACTGTCAGAATATTTCTATAATCTCCGCATTCTTAAGAAATGCTACTCCTGGTGGAATTTGATGATGCCCTTGTCACCACACATGGTGTTAGAATTCTATGTATATTACACGTGTAAATTACTGAAAGCATCCAAGCATTATACGCAACATTAAGGTTAATTGTTCCCTGGGGGTATGACAGGAGTTTAGCTTGTACAAACTAGATCAATTATTTGTGATTGTTGATGTGTGTACGTGAAAAGTGACTTCTAATCGGCATTCCAATACAAACAAAGGTTTGAAGACTAAGCTTATTAACAACGCAGACAATGACTTTCGGCATTAGCGAAAATGCACCGGAATATTTCTCATCGCTAAAACGAGAATTTCTCATCTGATACCCCATGAATAACCGCTAGTCGTCTGTTGTTCAAAGCAACCCGCGCAGAAAACCATTAAAGGGGGATCTGAAGGATCCATATCGATCGCCCGGATGGGTCAAATTAACAAGATGCGGGGGAACTCAGCTGGATACACACAACTTTTTCGCTCATTTATGTAGTGCGAATAATCTATAAGTTCACCAACTGTTAGCGAGAAGTACATTTCATGAACCTTGTGGTTGTCCCTAGTTGGGTTGTTCGCCGAAAAATTACTGGCTAATCCAACATTAAATTAAAAACTGCCGCATTTGAATTCCCATAATTTGTAACAATGAGAAACGAACTGAAAAAAATAAGGACTTGTTCGAACCACATAAAACTCTTGTCTAGACGATCGCGATACCTTTGAGTATAACTGTATTTGCACCCACTACATTTTATTTCATGCTGGTGCACCAAATAAGGCCTTTATGTAGACGAATAAGGGCTGACGTCACATAGCTCAACGTTTGTTTTTAAACGCCAGACTCTGGACTTGACTTATTTCGGTACCATAAAGTAAATAAAGATGGCTGATATGCGGTGACATCTACAACTATACTTGTCCGTTTAAAGTTATCCAAATTAATGGTCTCGCCAAAGACTAGTAAATAAGGGTTTTATGCTATATTTCACTACCATTCTGCTGTTATATCCATGCAATTGGTCACAGAGCAAGTAATGTCTCGTATTCTTTGCGTGCTTGGCAAGCATGGCTCAAGTTAATTTTTCGTAACTACGGTCTTTTGTTCTGAGCCATTCGACGTATTAACTGGTGAGATTATCGATACTTATCCTTGTCTTGTAATGTCCTCAAATATACACGACTATAAGTGCTTATTTTTGTGGGCTCTGAGCAACCTCTCATTATGAAAAACGTTTTGCTTCTGTTATTTTTGCAGCAGATGAGGCCTCCAACTCACAGGGCCAAATCGTTGTTTCTTCTTTGACGTTTTCTAATTCCTCAGCAGTTTATTCCGTTCAGGACTAGTAATCCAGTCACCTGATATTTTTGTGATTCAACTGTCAGTTCCTAACTGTCCCAATAGGGTAGATTTTTCTATTATTGCACTTGCGACATCGAGAAAACGGTGACTACCAATCAACTTGACTAGCAGGGTTGAAAATAATGATGCAGAACATTCCTGGCCTTCCGTCTAGAATCAATTTCCTTCTCCCTATCAGACGCATGCACAACAACGAAAACGTTTGGAAGTCACCTTCACTGCTAGTAATCTAACGTATGTAGAATGAACATGACCTCCCTGACGGCGACCGTCAGAATAAAATCACCTTTACTACTAACAAACGATTTGAAGCGTTTTGAGAAGAAAAGGAAATCTTATATTCATTCCGTGAGTGACATTCTCCCAAGACCCTAGTCGATGTGATTGACGTTCCAAAAATTCGCCATTTGCATTGTGAGTGTTTTAAAATGTTTGGTAGAAGTGTTGCCCAAAGTAGCACGCCCGAAAACTGAGTAGAGTTCGCTAGTACATTTTCGGATACTCACTGACTGCCATGCTAAACAGTATGTATGCACTTCATAACCTTAATTCACATTAACTAATCAATATATTGAACGGGCCTAACTCGAAGTGTATGCCATTTTTTTGGAAGTTGCTAGTTAGTACAGAAGTTACTATGGAACCTTTTTGCGCTGCTTTTTCGTCGTTGTATAATATCCAAGAACGCCTATAGAAATTCAGGAGGATGCTTTAGAACGTTCACGTTTCAAATATTTTGCAAATGATATTTTTAATTACTTGTCTAATAGCGTGTTACCGCTTAGTTCGTGTTGTTGAACAAACAACTCCACACAGGAGGGCATTCACAGGTGACATGATACAAGCTAAAGGTTACCACTATACACGAACAAATGTTCATTAAATGGGAGTGCGCGTTAATGTTCCACACCTCAGCTTATTCACCAGGTAATTAATTTTGCACATATGTTATGGTGGCAGACCAGGATGATATTCACTTCGACACAGACAATTGTGTCAGTTCAGAGAGACTTGCTTACCAAATCATGGCATGCAAATAAAACCCTAGATCAGCACATGAATTACCGATAGTTTCAGCTCGCTTATCGACATCCCCACACCGCTGTTTGACATCTAACAGGAAACTCGGAAACAGTACCTCATGACGCGCTAACATACCGAACCGAACCATCGGGAAGTAACCATATTTTTGGGCCGCGTGAATTGGACCTTTGGGCAAAATGCACGAATATCATTTGTTGCCTTCCAATGGCTAAAGTTCTGTGATTTCTTGGAAACGTGATACGTAGCAAAAGATTCCCAGTCGCATCAACCGAAAAACGGACGGCAGTCATTCAAGCACAGTTAATGGATACAAAGCGGTACCCAATGACGTCAACAAGAGATGGATACATGTATAATCGACGATCAAGCATTGGTTTACTGAATTATTAAAGGAGGCATCCTGGCTGGCCTAAAATTCATGCATTACACATGCGTTTCATCAAAAAGATAACGGAAATATTCATTAGATCTTATTATCTAAGGCATCAAAACAAAACATGAAAGGTTCGTCACCATAGAAACAAAGCGACTGTAGTTCCTACGTAGACGTTTCCATTAATTTGTCCGTCAATTATCTATCTACATTTTTTTCAGAATACGAATAACCCCGAGCGGAACACGGATAACTAAAGCACGTTTGGTGTTGTATAACTTTAGGCAAACAATAATACAGAACTACTGGCGAGCGCCTGAAGATAGCTAGGAAAATCATGATGGCAGAAAATACGGTGTATAAAGCGTGTTTGTTTGGTTAGTCGTCTTATCTATTACATCAAACGTCCACATGATTCTGTTCAGAACCCGAGCCCATGATTAAATATATTCACTAGTACGTGCATAAATCCGTGGAGACAAATGCATGAGTCACTGAGTCCGATTATTTACATCGCGGTCAGACCGAATACAACATTTCGTTCCATTCTAATTATCCTGCAAAAAATCTGAGGCTGCTATGTGACTGGCGGGTGATGACATTTCGCAGACTGATCTGCCGCAGTAGACAAACTGATTACCTTATAATTCCTCTAGAGTGTGAGGCTGGAACAGCTGGCAGGTCAACATCTGCTCAAGTGTCCCTAATTTTAGTTTTAAAAAAAATGGGCGCAAGTAATGTGACGGTATTAAAAATCCTCTGTGATTATTTCTGCGCTGAATTTTAGGTATTTCGATTGGTACCGGGTTACTAGAAATGATATATAGAAGATTCGCTTTCCATCTGTAGCACGAACGGTTTCCCTAGCTGCAATGTAATTAAACGCGCGGTGGTTTATTTCCATCATCATCATCCCTGGCCAACCGAAAGCTGCTTACTTTTCCTAACTAATAAATGCCTAATCATACGACCAATATATGGCACTTGATACCAGAACACCAAAGAACACACGAAATCTAGTAGTAGATATTAGCGACTTATCATTCAGACAAAAACCTGAGGGCTGGGGGAAACTGAAACTCAGGCACAAGTGAGCGCATATGCACGTCATAGGATACATCGCATAGATTCCTCATAATTAACTCCTGATATGGACAGAAGTTTTGAGGGCCTACTTTTGGCCTGCATGGTTTTGCGTATGCATCGGTTTTAACATGTGTTGTATAAGATCATCCGTTCCCGAAATTGCGATTCCTCCGACAGACGACAAAAGAAAAAAAATAGACGGTTGCCACCTCATTCGAGCGTTCGATTTTGCTTCGCATTTATTAAAGCGTTAGAAAGCTGGAAATTTGGATTCAACTCCGACATTTTGATTTCTGAAGATTTCAAGCTTTATGGTTCCATCAGAACCTTAGGGAATGGCAACATCAAAAAGTGTAACTGACTAATATGTTGCAATGCAACAGCAAACTTTTTATCAGAGTGAACTGGGAGATACGTAATTAAGTTTCCAGCTGGGCTAACGTTCGCTTTAGCTAGCATACTCGTGTCATTGGTGTAGCAAAATTTTGGTGCTAACTGCGTGCTGAGTGTCGTTAGCTGCTTAGTGTAAAATTTGGTTATAAATGGATTTACCAAGGGTAGACCCAATAGAGATCCGTATAAATTCCTACATTCGTGCATATATTTCTTTATCAAATTGAGATTTGTCGGTACGACGTGCTAACAGATATTTTAGATAATGCGTAGGAGTATGCGTGTGATCACCCCAGTCTGTAGTCGCAGAACATTGGTAAATAAGAACGTTAATCTAGGAAATGTTTTGCCTATCAAATTTCTAGTGTCAAGCCTTTTGATGAAGATGTACGCATCATGAAAACTGTGTGCTGGCGTTTTTCTTCCCATTGGTTTCAGAAATATGGAGACCCAAATCGCGATAATAAGGACTAAACGCATCCTAGATGAGTTTGAGAACAAACGGGCTTTTTGTATGTTAGGAAGGTCACATGGTAATTCCACTGTTTCAGCGGTACGCCAGATGAGCTCAAAAGTATTCGCACCGATACGTGTTGTTTGTTTCAAGCGTCCCAACGTTTTCGATACCACCCTTACTACCACACGCCTAGTTCCCCATTTTGATAACACATGCGGACCAGTTTTGAATTCACTTATTCCGGTTTTAGTCATCACGATAAGAACACATATGCTAATCAAAGACATCAAAAATTAGGTTGGACTTAATCTCAAGTTGGCTACTCTCACAATGAATTTGGCTGAATTTCGCGCGTAATTACAAAGCTTTCAAGATTGCAGCAACCATCTTCCCCAGTTCCACATGATCACATAAAGTAAAAGTCGTTGTACAAAAACTTACTTCGGTAGAGAAGATCCCCGGAATAAAGTCTGCATTAAAATGCATTTGAGGTACTCCTCACTCCTGTAAATCACCTTCTGTTTGTAGGAAAATTTAAAGGTTGCGTATTAATAGTGCTATTCCAAAGAGTGTGAGGAAAACTTTATCTAGTGTGTTAACGTCTATTAGTAAAAATAAACGGCGTCTGCTTTTAATCGAATAAAATTGTTAATATATGTTTGTGTCAGGCCTTGTACAAGGCATTTTCGCACAAGACATTCAATATCCTGGAACTACGGAAAAAGCTTCCCGTTCACAAAACTAATTTTGAAGAAACAACGGTTCTTGACCCCATTTTAAATGAAGTTGTGGCTAACCCACCTGAAGCTTTTTCATATACATGAATATGGGATTTGCATTCAGCACCATGCAGTAGACTGTGTCACACACTTTTCATAATTTCTGAGAAAAAAAATTGTGGAGTTAGGCTCTTACATGTTGCCATCCAGCTAATACAACGTCGTTTACGTTTACCTCGGATATGGGTCACGCACAAATCTACTACAAAGTTTGCCGATGATTTACATACGATTAATTAAAAGGTATATATACAACACTGCATCCGTCATTCGTAAACATTTGCATTATTTCCATCTTCTGCCTTTTTATGAATAAGTTTCTTCAAGCTCCTCTCTGACAAGTCAGTTACATCAAATTGCCATGGCATGCAGAATATCCTGAAAAGCGGTGCGTAACATAGTTTTACTTCCATAAACGTTTGACGTTTTAAAAGCTCGAGGGTAATTAACGGTTAAGAAAGTTATAAGGTTACTGCTGCGATATTCTTGTTGCGTCAGATGAAACTATATTCTAGTAGTTACAGACGTAGTGAAGTAATTTAGTTAGAGCTAAATCTTGGCCCAGAGGAGGAGGTATTTCAGTGCCCAACTACATGCTTAAATATCTCTTCAAATAGATTTATCAAGGGTTTGTCATCCCTGACAAAACAGTTTTAATTTAGATCACCGAACATTGGAGGAGGGGCTGTGAATAATGTTCAAATACTATATATATATATACGTACTGTGCCTTC
>SJOL01006460.1:629218-672748 GCA_004794785.1 Opisthorchis felineus | reverse complement strand
ATATATGTATATATATATATATAGCGCAGGCGTGGATGCAAACAACTTAGATGTTCAGCACTCTCAAATGTATTCCTCGAAAATGCAAAGCCAAGAGGAGACCTCCAACTTCAAGATCTGGGCTCCTAGATTGTGAACAGATTATTTCTGTGAAACGTTACTCGTCCATACTCATAATGAGCACTCGTATCCTACCCAAAGGAGCTCGCCAAGATCTAGTGTATTGTAAGTCTATCCATTCATGAAAAACCTATGCATATGTGCAAATCATAAACGTAGTAAATTCTAATAAAACGTGTAATCGAGCTCGAGAGGGCTCAGTGGACAATGCGCGATTTTACTTGCTGAAAGTTTCATGGTTCAAAGTCAACTCCGGTATCTTAACTACTCCTGGAGGAGCTGCAGAAACCCGTTACCATGACAAGTATGCCCCTGGCGTTGTAGCTGAAGGATTTTAAATGTGTGAACATTTCCGCAGAGAAATCCGGCGACTAGTATAAAGGCACTTATATAAAACCAAACCCAGATTGTTGGAAAGTTAATCGAAGATCACATCAATTCGATGACCGGGGATTATTTTGTAGATCATGCATGTAAGCTACAAACATGGGGATTGTTGCTATGGTCTAACGAAAATAGGAGTGAAATAAGAATTTTACTGCGTAAGATGAATTCCTATATTCTTGGCCACCTTGGTGCTGTAGTACACCAAGTTCGTGGCTACAGGTTGCAAATAAATGAACCGCTTTTTGCGCGAAGACCACTAAGGAATGTGTGCATCCGATGTTTGAATTTTTCTCAAAACCCTTTGCAGCCATTGATTTTTGCTTTCCCTACTGGTTCCAACACATTACCGCATTTTGCAAATAAATCGTTTCAAAGCGGAAATAGAGCTTTCAGGTAACCCAGTGAGTCCTTTTCCATCTGAATATTTACTCCCGGATTCGATTACTTGAATTTGTCAGGCCTCTTCAAAACAAAATACGATTTATTCTGACACTGGGGTCATCATCATAAGTATTGGTAATGACAAAGTCGTCCACTAAAGGCTTTACTTTTATCCTGCTACATTTGCTTCCCATAGGAAACGCCCAACCATTGGGATCATTCCAGCAGTCCATCATTAAGCTAAGTAAGCGGATGATTCTGCGCACATCGTTGTTCAAAATGGTTTTCTGAGAATAAATGACATGGAAAAAACTGCGAAACTGACGATATACGGTGCAGTTCAAACGGCCTATAGAAAGCAGGTTCCGCTTTATAAAAACTGGTCACAAATTCTTCATCCCATTAGGTAAATCGCGTCACCATGCTTGTCCGAGGAAACAGCGCGTAAGTGTTCAGCACCGCGGTTGGTCGTGTGTTTTCCATTTGTTCACAGCACGAGTAAAATGATGGAACTTTCTGACATTCAGTTGAACAGAACGTCCTTCAGAATGTCACATATTTTTGTAATAAAGCAGATATATTGTTGAGCTGCGAATTAGGAAGTTTTTTACATGCAGTATAAACTAACTTCGAAGTAAATCATTAAAATTATAACGCAGTAAATCAACGCAAACATCCAACCTATGATTTCGTGAAAGATTGTACGAATTTGCCAAATAAACTCTAAACCTTGGACACTCTTCCATGAGGCTGCTGAAAAAATATATTTGAATCAATATTTCTCCGCTTGGAAAAATTTAGGCCGGGGTGAAAACATCGGAAGTAAAGCACAGAGGGCTTCCCATCCGTCCGAGTCATTAGGACAACTTGATCCGCAACCTTTCGAATGGAGGTTTTGGAATCCACACCATCCACTTACAGTTGACCCATCAAGTGAGCGATTAACCAAAAATAGCGCTATAATGCTACCTGCTCACTGATTACTTTATTCAAGAGAAGATTTCTGATGGGAGTTGGCTCGTGCACCGATGCCTTCCTGATAAAATCCACCGTCAGTTGTGAAGCATTTCATCCGAGAGGCTAGAAGATATAAGTTAAGAATTGTTAACATTTGCAATCACTATCGGTGTTCGTATACGTTCAACATTTGTGAGCAACAAACATAATATCGACGGGTTAATTACATCGGATGACACACTCATCTGAGGAATATGGTGACAGGCATTCAGGTCCAGGTCAGTTGGACAATTTAAAAAAAATGGTTTTTGTGCACCCAGTTTCAAGTGACACGTTTGTATCAACACTGTTTCACAGCGGTGCGAATACAAATCTCTTGAGTTTCGACTACGCAACAATGTCGTGGAAGCATTGGTAGTGTCACCAAGTGGCTTGTCTCAGAGGTACAATTGGCAGCCGAAAACCTACGGTTCCATCTGGTCGTTAGTAATTTTGACTCCTGTTGACGAAATTTCTGTTGTAGGTGGTTTGGAACAAGTTCCGAGATCCTTTGAGAAACACGTCAATCGTTCTGCCGATACACGCGTCTCCGTAACCGAAAATGAACTTAGGAATGATATACAGGGCTAAATAGTAACTCATTCTCTAGGGCCACTTATGAAGTATAATCCCCAGGGATCCGAGAGCAGGCACAAATGGGCTGCTCCACAAAAACGTCTCAAACGCAGGTTGAAGTTTCTGCATAATGTTGTTTGAAACATGACCGTGTTTAAATCGCAGGCATATAACTATCTCTTTTTTGCTCACCCTGCTTTTCTAATCGGTTAGACGTTTTGGATTAACCAGTAAAATAATGAACAAATTTTAGTGGTTAATGGTTTAAAGACATTTATTTAGCAAATACTCTTCATACGGTTGCGCATACAAGTGCATGCCTGTGAAACAGTACTTTCAGCGGTCAAAGCTTGCAGTTAATAAATAAATCCTACGAAAATTAAAATACTAACCCTTCCATGCAGCCTTACAATGAATGACGCAATGGAAACTTCCCCCTGGAAGTTAAATAAACAGTATGTTGGACTTAAACCGCATTTTGTCTCATTCTGGGGAATGCAGATAAAGTGGGATGAATGCCATTTAAAATATATAAACAAACTAAATTGATGCTCACAGATAATAATCAAAATATTGTCAACTCATAGTTTGCGTAGAGAACCACTTGAACTTCTATCACAAACTTGAGTCCACTAGAATGATATCAGGACTGGTTGGTGTTAGCGTATGAGAAAACCACAACTCTTTTAAGTAGCATTTCAGAAACTACTGCCGATAGATGTACTGCTAAGCAAAGCGTTGCTCCTGATATGAAAACTTGTTCGGGTTAATTAACTAAGCTTCTGGTTTTCATGATTTCTAAGCCAGACAATGAAGTGGTTTCAGAAATTTCCGAAACGAAGAATTTAATCGTAGATTTGAAGAGTTTTACAGTTGACTAAAATATGGTTTCCTATAGCAGGAAGCACCAATCATCCATGCAGATGTCCCATTCCATTGAACCCAGCTTCCCGCCAAATCCGTCAATTCCACTTTTATGAATTTTATTCGTCCTTATTCTCTTCTTCGAATATCATGTGACAGTTTGCATGAAGCACTTATTGGCGGTGGTTTATGTGGAGTGATTATGCTTTCCAATTTTATAGTTATGACCACTAATGAAAGTGAAAATATGTCAAACTTTCACAAGGGTTTCTCACCCGTAAATTTCTGAATCTCCTCTAGTGTGCTCAGAGCACAGATGCAAAGAGATCAGTGAATTGGTCAATTCGCATCCGCATGGATTTTGGCGTTTTTCAGCTCCGTTTCCTTTCGCAGCAATTGCACCATATTTTTTATTTCACTGTGGCTGCGAGACAGTGCAGCATATTGCAATAATATCTGTGCAAACAATTCACGGTTTTTTATTTAATCATTTAATCATTTTGTTTCACTACTACATCATGCTGGTTTGTACGAGGCCCATGCATAATATCCTAACAATGACGTATATGTCTTCCGTTGAAAACATTATGGAATGATCTTCAAAGGCATTGTGTGTGCTGAGTGTACACTTATATCTTGTTCCGCTTTTAGCGGAACTTGTCAGAATTTCCCCATATAACAGCTGTTACAAACAGTTTGCGAAGCAGAAAACATAAAAATAACTGTTTGTGTTATGTCTAGATGTAGCGCTTGACCATAACTGACAACCAATTAGCAATGTGAAGCGAAGTTTATTGGCAGCAAAACAAAGTTTCAGCATCCCTTCTTCCCACAACTATGAGGCCGATCCTGTTGTTTTCGTGATTTAGGTTGGATACGAAATTACGCCCACCGATTTTGGAGTGATTTTTTTTCTTAGCCGACAACATAATTTCCCGAAATGTGTACGCAGTACATCAACTTACTTTCACGTATGCATTTGATGATTGGGACTAAAAAAGAATACACCTCTCGGATAAATTTGCTGAACCCTATTTGTAGCAGTTCTCCTCTGCAGTTTGGTGGCTTTGCCAATTTCACAGATTTTTTATGAGCAGAGCAGAAAACTAGCATATCGTCTGGGTGAAAACAACTTGCATAAGTATGTCGGGCAAAGTAGGTGTTACTGCACGAAGTGATCACGAGTTAATAGGCACGATGTCGTGCTCAGGCGTTCCACATCCCCTGTCTGAGCTACAAACGTACTCCACAACATCAGATAATAAAATGTCTAAGTTTGCTTTTTAGACAATAAGAGCCCTTGGATCAAAGTGAACAAAGCATTCAATGTGGAAAGCATCAAATTTCACCAACTGGGAACTGAGATTTATTTATCATATCGAACGAGCCAGGAATAATTTTGGTGGTTCATACGACTATTACTAACATTTACTCATCCATACTAAGGAAATGACATCATTTTGCTTCGTTCGTCATTGAATGCAACAACCATTTCTAGCCAATTTATTCCGTGTGTCGGTCTTACAAGCAGTTGAACTCTTTAATCGCCAGCTTATGCAGCTCGTATGCTGGTGATTCACCAGACAGTCTGAAGTAAGCTTAAGAACACCAAAAGGTTCACATGTGAACGCTAATGAAATTCCGAACTGCGTAAGACACTCTGATCAATCCAAGGCACAGTTTATAGAATCGGTTCTACGAATTCGGAATGGCTTGATTATAGGCAAGTTTGAGAAACCTAAGTTGAGGTTGAAATCAGAAAAATGACCTGTAGGTTGCATTACATCTGTCTTCCCAGGGTTTACAAGGACAGACATCCTGCATTCAACTTAGTGACCATGGCATTGCATGTTCTCAACGTTTCCGCTACCACAATACTACCGTGTTCACAGACTTAAAAATCAATACCGAATTTCGTTCGTGAGTTGCCATCCCAAGCGTTGTGTTTGGTTGCCTAGTTACACGCCTTTGAAATAACCGTTACCGGCTCCTGAACACCAAGCTGGCAGTGTGAAGAGCAGTCGTACTGCCTTCCCTGGTGTAAGTAAGCAAAAGACAGACATCATAACAACGGAACAAGCCTGATGGATTTCAAATTCAGATTTGTCGGTCAGATCAAAACCAGAACAATAAAATTCTCAAATGAAAGAGATAAACGAAATCCAGTGTGCGTTGACTCACAACCAGCTGCCTTAGATATACCACGCAAAATAAGCGGTCAATAACCGCATACGGAAGCGACCTTTTTAAGGTTGCTTGAAAATGGGGCTCAACAATAACGAAAATCCGACACAATGAGAGACGCGAGTTAATTTTGAAAAGCCATAAATCTGAGACAATTGACAGAGCAACCTGAGGAACCCCGGTATGCGCAGGCTTGAGGAGGTTTGAGGCACAGATTATCTCAATGCTGGCAATAGATCGAAACAATGGCAGCTTGGTTGCGTTAATTGGTTGCAAATCAGGTGGCCTTGCAGGCAAACGGGAAGTTTGGCAAATACATCAACAATCATGTATCTCAGTGCCACAGTGTAAATGCACCCTCTAAAAGTAGTCAAGCGCAACCACAGATATCTGGGTATGTGCAAATTTTGAGCAAACATTCCTAAGGGAAATCGAGCTGAACGGTCGTCAGCCTATCCAGCACTAGCCATTACGGTAACTCAAGTGCACCATCTATATAACTTTCTTTCAATTTTAGTAAGCACCTACCAAAGGTGTTCCTGCTAAAATTGAAAAATACGACACCTGAAAGCTCTACCAAAGTACCGATAGACTAACGTAGGAGAGGATACCGAGTAACAATGTTGCAACCTGGCTATCCCTGCCAAAGTAAACAGCGCAGTGATGAGGATGGATATAGTTAACTAGGGGGAAATCCGGAGGAACTGATTGGTGAAGACAGCATCTTGACACAAATTTACTACTGTAGGTAACTACTGTCCTCCACTATGCTTGGGCTGGCTGATGGTTCTCAACATGCATGTGTGTTTATTCGCTCGTGTTATACCCTCAGGTTTACATCCAAATCACCTGCTTTCGATTAGTGCCATATATGTCCTTGTACAAATAGCTTGTCATTCGCGGACTGTGGATAAGAATCTAGTGGATTAGTCACCACCGACAGCCAGGTCCGTTTTGTACACCAGCCGATCAGTTCGAAAAACAAGGTGTTGGGGTAAAAAATGTTATTTTACTATTAGGAATGACTCACCTTTCGAAATGAAAACGTCATTCCTTTTATATACTAATGTTAACAACTGTCATAGATTCGGTGTTGCCAACTGCGTATGAGCTGGAAATGGTTAAGGTCCAAACTAACTGACATAAAGGTCCGTACTTCGAACCTAAATTCGATATCTGGAGGCACTTATCTAGGCTTCAGAAATCTGGCAATATCTAAACTCTCGAACTTCCTCCAGGTACCATGGCAGCCGGGAGCGAAAACTTGCTACAAATAAAGAATTGCTTTCGTTTATTACAGTGTATCTTTACGGCCTGCTCGATAGACTTGATCTTATCAGCATTTCTCGAAAATATGGAAAAAAGCTGATGTGCTCAATTTTTTCCAACTGATCACATCCATGCTCACAATGCTTTGACCTGCACAATGAAGCATCAAACTCTCCAAGCAGTGATGCCCTGGGCGACAAAAATGAGTGGTTGATGACAGGCACCGTGTTTGATAAGATGTGCTGCGGCGGTTGAATTCCACTTGACGTAAGATGTCTGAATTTTTGTAGGGATTTTGCATGGAGATACATTCGACCAATATCGGAATGAGGTCAGTTTTCTATTTCGTTAGTTAAGTCGCAGTTATATGGTGTACATCTGTGTAGAATTTACCGCAACTTCTGATAACAATGAATTTCGACAAAAGTCCCATGCATCAAGGAGACAGCCCTACCACTGACTGAAAAAAAAACAGAGAGGAAACGTTTTGGCCTGTCAGTTTTATAGTAAGGGTTTTGCGACAAGTCCAACTAAATAAACTCATTTGTCTAGAACACACTGAAGGATTCGTTTGATGGGTTTAGACACTAGTTTATGAACGTGTTTGCGTGCTTGCCTGAAATTTTGTCCCAATGGTCCCCAGCAAGAAATTTCAACATGTTTTGCCGATGTGTTAAAAAGTGTGCCATCAGTCAATTCAGGCCTATGTTAGTACTACACTTGGACTTTGTGCAAGTAAGCGAGAGCGAACATTGCGGTGAACGCTTCGACAACGCTGTCAATCAAACAAATACCACTGCTCAATGATAGCAAGTAAGTTAATTCTGACAAACGCTTAGATTTGGGTCTAGTCGTACAAATGAAAAAGTCAAACTGGTAGACACGCCATGTAAAAGGATGAAATTCACATAATTCATGCGGTTTTCGACGCTTCACTGTGTACAAATGCTCACTATAATCTGTTATTCGGTTTAGATAAACTGTGGAAATTCAGTATAGTATGGGTCCACTCGATGGAAATTTGTTCTCACTAATTTCCTGATTATTACAATGGTTCCCAAAGCAGGTAGATGTGAGGTATGAAGCAAGCTTCAGCGTGGAAATTAAGCGAAATATGACGTTAACTGTGAGCTAATTATGCTTCAAAGGCCACTATCCAGCATATCATTTGTTGTGTTTCTAGGTGTAGTGCTGTCTCAGCTCAGTTGTCGGTCTGAAACTTCCAAGCCAGTGTTCTTTCCAGAAAAACACCAAAGCTGCAAAACGTGTACTAAATGCCCAAAACCAGGTCAAAAACACATGCACAGCGCGTTGTATTTAACAAGTATTAGGCAAAATCACTTTGGAAATTCCGACGCCTTCTGGATGAGCCATTGGCAACCGGTATTCGGCGGATACTGGACCATTACTAGCTATTGAATCCGCGCTTTCGGCCTTGATGCTGGAATGGCAAGCGGCCCAGTCGTCTGACCAATCGCATGTGGGATAGGCTTTTCGGCCGTAGCGGTGCCTAACTGCGAGCGGTAAAGCGGTTTCGGTTTGAGATTCCGCCTAAAAGTGGACACTTATCATTCACTCCAGTCCATAGTACTCTAGGTTTTGTAGTCATGTCCCCAAAGTGCTTTCTCATTTTCGCAAGACATTATCGAATTTCGAAATGCGGCATATGCACTGTGCAGTGAAGAATTTCCACCTTTATCGCAAATCGGTAAATATGCATTTACCAGTCCTCCGAGAGATGATGTCGATTGGGTTCAAACGAGCATGTAGATAGTCTCGGCATCTGATCCCCGAATATATAGGATACATTATGTGAGATATATCATACGTAAATACAGATGTATAAAAGTTATTCTGGCTAAACTCGACACCAAGATGTCAAAATTGGTGAAACCGACGAATCAGAGTGCATCATCGTTGGGGACTTGATACTCATACATGGTCGTCGAAGAACGAGAAGCTCGTTATCTCCACAAATATTTTCCTTGTGCGGAGCATTGAATTAAAATGATGGATGCAAATTGTTGCTGCGATAGAATGAAGTTTAAGTCCGCAGGACCTTGGCATCCGGGCTTTTATTTCACAAACTTGGCTAATGACAATTACCAGTTTAGCAGTGTCTTTAGTGTCAATGAGTCTGCAAAGAATATGTACTCTGACAACAAAAATGTGAGGCGGACTGTTGTAGCACATTCAATTGCTTAGAAACGTCACAAACGAGCTATTCAGCTGGCTACCAGGTGATCCTTCCGCCAAAACTAAACTGACCCGCAAATGAGTGTGTATCGCTAATAGGTACTCAGGTTTGTTTGAAGACTGGGACAGATGTAAATCGATATCTATCGCATCCGTGCGAAAGTGTTTTTCTAACGCTATGAGAACGCCAAACGGAAGACAAGTTCACCTCAGTTTCTGGGCGACCTAGAAAAAATGCTCAGTTCAACTTAATTGAGATATCCTGGTTGTCCGGTAAAATAGGCTTCTAAAGAACAACGTATATCAAATAATACTACATTTGGAATATGTGAAACTGGACTATGGTGGGAAATAAAAAACGCTTTCCGGGGTACAGTTTCATTGCACACAGTTGGATTCATTCGTCCGCAGAGCGCGCAAAATAATCTATGAAAATATCGTTTGAATAAGAATAATGTAGACAATACTTGAATGTTCTCACTGTTAAATCAATTTTGCAGTTACCGGTGTGCCAGGATTCACTAAATACTTCAAAATTTACTTTAATATAAAAGACAAGTAGGCTTTTTTTTAAAAACGAGCAATTCTCGTAACGATGCAACAATTTGCTTGACTAAATTCAACGGAACAATGCGGATGATTATCCTAGCCTGAGGTCACCGCTATGGTCCCCGTACTATACAAATAGCAGTACGACTTGCTTGCAGCCACTTACTTCCGTAAAAGGGTTACTACCAGCAGCCACGCTCAGGACGCCCTATATAATCGGTACATATAATAGGTGGCTCAATAAAAGGCTAAAATAAGCTGAAAACAAGTCCGAAATCTGTGCAAAACAGGTGAATCTGACGGAAAACTTTTCAGAGTAACTTGATAATATGGTTCCACTAGATAGAACTTGTCATGCAGAAACTACCTTTCAACAAGAATAATGTGTGCATATGCATGATTTTGGGAAGAAACTAATTTCAATATACTCTCGGTTAAACAACTACCAAATATAACTCTTGTATACTACCCAAATTATCTCTGCTAGATAACATTCTCACGATAATCGTTGTGAAGCAGTTCTGCCAGCACTAAGACGGGTTGTACAAGTGATGAAGCATGCGAGTAGCCTGTGATTTGGTGTCCAAGCTCCGTCCCGTACCTGATGGTAGGTGAAGTCTATTACGCAAACTGCGGAACTCCCTCGGAGTGCTGGTGTACCATTTTGCAACAGTCAATGAATATTCAGGAAAGTTCATGAGGACGCGTGTGAATGTTCAGTTTTTAAAGACTGTGTTCAAATGAGATGTTTACTTTCTTGTCTAATGACTTGTAACTGCTTAGTTCATGTTCGCTAATAAATGACTTTGCAGCGAAGGTCTTTTCTCCTTTCTTCAGGAAGTTACTTATACATTTGCAATCATGTGTCACTTTCTGGCTCGCCAAAAAATGTCATTCGTTTAGGCCCATAAGGCATTTGCCGACGCAGAGCTGGTTGACAAATATAGTGACGATATTTGGTTGTTGTTCTGTTCGCCGAGCTTGGCAGTTGGCACCAGAGCTACCTGTATTACACAACATCGCCAATGGTGATGATATCAAGTGCTCCTTGATTGTGCAGTTCATGCGGCGATATTTGACCAGGTTTCTCTTCTTTCCTTGGCTAGGCTATTTCCAATTGTTTGTGCAGTATCGGAGCTATTGTACTTTTTCCTTCTTAGTTCTACATGCATTTTTATGTCATCATAGTCAGCCAAAATGTTTAGTAATTTCAACGAACACATGCAGAACAAATAACCAGCATTCGATATGGGATGCAAATGCCAACATTTGATGTTGTTTTAGTTGGTTGAAAACAGCCCACTTGTAATCATTTTCCAAGACCCTAATGTATATGCCAGCCGTAAATGGAATTATGTTAGCCAGCATTTTTTACCAGTTTCTTCATTAACTGTATTTATAAAAACTAGACGTGAACACCAATAAGGTGAGTTTTTTTAGGGTATGTTCTCGTCAGCTCAGAAATAATAGTGCTGCAGTCTGGAGTTACCTGTTCAAAGCACTGTTCATGCTTTATTAGCAGTCGCCGATTACGCTTTGATATTAGAACACTGTATTATGTATCGCAGACACAATGTAAGTTATTCAGGTGAACCTGAACAAAGCGCTTCCTCCCGATAGAGACAGTTTTCAGGGGCCGTTTCAATCTGATGTACTTTTTGGGAAATTTTGATTTTACAATGGGTTTTAATGTCACAATCAAGATTATCACATTTTTATGGTGGTGCATTGTGCAGTTGCTTTTAAGATTGAATCGACTATTTCTTCAGAAATTGCATGACTTCACAGCCCAACTTTATGGTACGCTGGTTGATAACCTGTAACACATGTGACCAGACCAAAAGTATTATGCTACAAAAAAAACTAAATGACAACAGAAAATTGACAATGGCCATGTTGTTGATCAGGCTTTAAAGTGAGTAATGGAGCCTCGAGAACTAAATTGTGATGCACTTCTAATAGCAAGTTTGCTGTAGATAGCTGCGTGCTCCAAATTTGATTCAAGTATTCTGAACAAATATACGAATCTTTAAGGTTGCAAGTGATCATTTTGGTTCCCCTGCTTGTCGTTCCATTTTGCCGGAGTTTGACGAAAGTGATCTTGAAAGATATTCATCAAGGGACCGAATCGTAAGTGTTTGCATGCCATAGACACCCATAATTTTCCAAATCTGCTAACCTACGGACACAAATTGTAGGTCCTCATCATGCTTCATCATGTCGCTCACGCATGGATATTTTCTTGGATATTTTCTCCGGTAGGCATGGTTTCTAGTCCCTAAAAGTATCGGGCATCCGTAGTGGTAGTAGTAATGAGTTTTGGAGTGAACGATGTGGTTCCATGTTGTCGATGATTGAGTGATATTTTATTAGTTTTGTTTCTATATCAATCCTAGTTTATCATAAGGCTGCAATCAGTCAGGGAACAAGACTCTTTTGCCCAACACCATTTGACAACCCAATAATTTCAGAGCCTTACACAGTCACGCACAGTTCCAAAACAAACAGATGTATGAATTCAGTTGGAAGCACTCCAAACAGTCGCATTGACAGTGTTGTTAAACCTGCTTGTGTAATTTACTTCTTCGTTCTGACGTACCACATCGGCTGCTCGTTTGTGTTTATCACGATATTGCATCATCTGTGTACAGTGCGGAACGAAGTTTGTCACACTTGGAAGGTTGGACAGTATGAATCCTGGATGCAGATTCTAGCTTCAAACAAACATTAATCATACGCAAACCATTACGGTTTCCCCTAAAAACCAGGCGCCAAAGTGCGTGGTTCATTATTTATGCTCAGAAATGTGTGTTGGCCTACCTACGCGTAGCAAAGTCGTCAGCGTGAAAAGATACAAGTAGTTTGTATCCAAGACGCCAGTCGTCCTAAAGGTGGACACATCTTGGGATTTAATTGCATATGCTTGTTTTGAATCTAAACATGTTTCACTAAAATGCTGGCCTTTTAATCATGCGTTAAGCCCTTCTGTTCAAATCAGTTTAACGAACCAACATCAAGGTTCCTTAAAACGGCTCGTGCTTTGTTTTTGTGTCCATACATGTAGATGAAGATTTTCCTGCTGAACAGTGTAAATCACGAGGTACTGCTAGAACCAACACAAAACATTCACGTAAGCTGTTTACACCGAAGCACCCCGAGGAAATAGCGTTTAGGCGTAGCATCTTTTCGTTCCCTAACTGCCATGCTACGCGAAGAAAGCATGAGCACTGAGGTTGGGTACTAGCCAGTCAGTAAGCTTGTTACCTGATCAATATGCTATCTTGAGCTCTAATTCGCAGTAGAGTATATTAAACAGCATAATTATTCATGCAGCAGAAACAGCGTCTTTCATTACTTCACGTTCCCGAAATGCAACTGGTGGTATCAGGTGTTCAGGTGCAACAACTCTCAGACGCATGCGACAAAATATCATTCATAATGATACTAATATTGAATTCAAGTTTAAACGAAACCCTATGGGTCAGGTTATATTTGGTTCCCTGTCATCCTGCAGGTTGACTACTTGTTTCACCTTTCGTAAGTATTTCTTTGTGCACGTGCTTGTCAATCTTCATTTGGCCTCTCATAATAAAACCATCTCCCCTTATTGCAGAATTTCAACACTTAAGACTTAATTACGGCTGTTAGTGGCCAAACAGGTACGTGTTCAAACTACTGGCCGAGAGGTCGCGAGTAAGAAACTACATGTAAGTGCTTCATAGTCTTTCAGCATAGATTGGTTTCACTTACAGGAGGAAATCCCTGTTAAATATCTCCAAATGTTCTCACATTATCTACCAAAGTACCAATAGTCATAAGATGCCTGTTCACACAGAAGCCAAAATTCGTCATACATTTTTTCAACATTTTTAAGTGTTGGTTGCTAGCGCTTGGTTTTTCCAGGAACCTGCGGGCCTAAAATTTTTTCCTGCGTCTGATAAATGCGCAGTATTCGATAGGAACATTGAGCATTCGGATGTTTGATCCCCTTTGCATGGTAAGTGTCACGGCCGAAATGCTTGGGGATTTTCAAGCGGCAGTCAGAGGAAGAATTTCTTCGCGGGCTTTTTTGAAAACCAAAGGATTTTCAGTTTTTCTGCTTAAAGTATGTGAGCTTATCAACAGCTGAGTGCTTGTAGGCAACGGAGTGAAGTGTAATCGAATTTTTCGTTTCCAATCGATAAGTATGCACGATTAAGAATAACGGACCGGAGATGGCCTCTGTGATTTTCCAAATAGTGCTCTCCTAAACATTCTCAAAACTTAGAGAACGAAGTGGTCATTCGCATGCACAGGACGTAGTTCAACTCAATCAAAGCGTAAGAGCTGTTGCCTTTTGGAAAAATAACCCTTTTGACAAAGTTTTCTGAAATTTTGTTCGGTCATCTAAGTCGCTATTAATCAAGAGAGACTAAGGTTCACATAGTTCTGTTCTAACCTATAGATACCACTTCTCCGCTGGTGGTCAAGCTTCATTGCTGCAACGGTCCCGCAAGCTACACTGGCCCGAAATTATTTCACCAAGTTGCAAGCATGCCGGGTAAGCCAAAACGGGAGCAGTAACACTAAGAGCATCAAGATCTCATACTTCGAGTAATCGTATTGCGGGGCATTCCGAGGGTGAACTCGTACTGTCTTCGGTGGTAAGAATGTGAAGATAGTAAGAGTTTCTTGTAGGTGATGGGCATCCCCATATTAATGGAAGCAGCGCTGCTAGCTTCCCCAAGAAGGGGTGGGTTAGTAAAGGTCGGCACATCCCTACCGTCCCGCCATTGACCGTAACCGCCAGTACGCTCGAAATACATTTGAAGCCAAATGGTCTGGGGTATCTCAAAAGGTACGTGATTTGCGCAGCTGCATTGGGGTCAGACATTTATATCCTACTCCCTGCGACCTCGGGCTATGTCAGTACCCTGTAGCCAAGCGAATCAGACCATCAGAGCGTTCCGGGTCGGGTCTCCAAAGAAATCCCTGCTACGTGCTGTCACGCACGTTAGACTTTAGAGTCAGAGGCTAAGGTAAGGGTCCCCGAACAAAAACCTACATCCTTTAGCTGCCTTGAAAGTTAGAAGTTTGATTAAAATGCTCAAGGTGAAGTACCTCAAAGAAATACTCTACCTCGGTCTGGGAAACGAAGAAGTAAACTTTGCCCACAATGTTCTTTATCCACCTATATCACTACCCAACCCATTCCCGGGATACAAACAAATGTTGCTCGGTCAGTTGATTGTAAGTTATCTGACCGATTTTCCTTATACACTGCAATGATAAATAAATGAACGAATTACCACAAATGGACTCAAAAGCGCGCATGCATCATGGCTGTTTCTTCGATACATAGCTACCAAACGTGAGGTCGCGCGTTCGACATCCTCTGCAGTTTCGTGGTATGGGCACTGCCGATGATGTCCAGTGAGGGAAAGAACTTCCCAGAGCTTGGGTTGGCTTCTTGGGTTTTCACTTACAAGACGAAATCTCGAGTAAAATTCCTAAATCTCCTCACACTACCAACGAGTTTTTGACTTTATGTTTGTAGGCAGCAAAGCCTATCGTTTCGGCCATGGATCTAGAGTCCATACCGAGTACACTACCGTTCCCTTACTGCATAGTGGGAAATTAAAGATGACTGTTCACCGGAAATCAACAGATAGTGGTGCGGTCTTAAACTACTCCTCAGCACACCCAAAACGAGTACATGCTAGTACAGTTTCAAGCATGTTTAGGAGCGTAAGATCACTGTGCACATAGGAGGTCGACCGAAGAACAGCACAAATTGAGGTGAAAAAGCGACTTCAAGATAGCGGATACCCACTGGGTTTAATTAGGCGGCAACTAAGACGGGTATTGGTGGCAACACCAAGGCCCAGCAAGGAGTTGATCGGAACAGCAGTCATTCCATACAAAACAGGGACATCTGAAGTCATTAGAAGAGTACTGCATACGGCTAACATTAGGGTAGCATTCCAGAAAGGGAAGACTTTACGCTCGGTGTTGCTGCAGTTGAATGATCGCCTTCCGGTTGATCGGACTATGGACTGTATACAAAATAAAATGTAACGACTGTACGAAGGTTTATATAGGTTAGACAGCCAGGGAGTTGCACACCAGAATCGGTGAGCATAAGCGATGCATTCACAGACCACCGAGAAACGTAGATGAATATCAGGCGATAGTCAAAGATTCGGCAATGGCAGGCCATGCACTAGTCACTGGGCACAGGATAGATCTGGAAAATGTGGACATTCTGAGACGGGACTAAGTTTCACACAACAGCGACTGGTGGCCGAGGCGGTGGAAAACGCCAAGCATCCTAGCGTGAATAGACTGGAGGGCATAGAACTGGCAAGCGTGTGAAAAGCGGTTTTAGAGATGACACGGGGCGGTGCGCAGTGATCAGCAAAATGGTCTGGGTCCAAAAGTACAATATCAAAGTAGAGTGAGATCCAATAAAACACCCCCAACCCCAACCCCAAACTAATTATCCCGGCACCCATCAACGAACACAGGCGAACAAAAGCTGTGAACGACCTCCAAGAGGAATAGTCCATTAAGGTGTCCTAGACCGGAAAAGCAAAACCGCAAAATCCGGTTTCATCATGAAGACAACCCCCCCTAACAAATCTATCGTAAATTTCAGCCATCCCAACTAACCAACAAACAAGAACTGCAGACCGACACCCAAAACACTGATGAAGTCAGCTAGTCACATGAAATCTCACGGAATTGGTTCCCTGACTGCCTAAAAACCCGATCAACCTGCTTACTTACTCACTTGGCCTCACGAAGCTTCTGTATCAAAAGCGTAGCGATGCCCATCAATAAATCCACCGATTGTTTACCAAACCTCTCTGAAACAATGACTACCCAGTCGGTCCGAAACACTTTCCAGTTGATTGAACTTAAACTTCCTAAGAGCGAATCAGTTCCATAACCTTGTTCGGTGTAATTCATTTGTGGACCACTAACGCTTGGGTCCATCTTTTGTAAGTGTGAACTCATGGCTTTGTTTAAATTCACAAATGGTTTCTTGTGCCTAAGCCGGGATGACTGACCATAGTTAACAAGCTTTGCCCGGTATTCCTATTTTTGTCATAAGTGAGTAACTTGAAACGCTCCAGAGACCTAAGAAGAATTTAGACGTAACCAAGTTTCAGCATAAAAGCTGTAGAAGCCAGAACGTGAAACTACGTACTTTCATAGAGTGAGTTGAGCGGAATCAGTTCCCGGAGAATCACCGATAGATCACATGAAGAAGATGGTATAATTCGAAAGGTATTCAATTCAGACATCAGATGGGAGACAATTCTGGCGTTATTCAGGAGACCATTTGTGAGAAGGTATGTGAGCAAGTTCATTGTGTGAGCGCGCCTAAATCATTATCGGCGTCTACTCACCTCGACGTCAGAGCGTATTTTTGACGTTTTATGGCCTGACCAACTGATGCTGACCATCCACGCGTTCTGATGCATCGCACAAAGTTTCTAACCTCTTTGGACACGTGTACTCACAATTCCTTTTCGCCGACACTGAAAACGTGTCTTTGGAATCAGTCATTATGCCGAGAAACTTACTACTTGGGAAATGAATCCCATTTCGAGAGTTTGTGGGGACCTATATGCGAACAAACGCACTCTTGAGAGCCAAGTGTAGCACAACCGAGGTCGCAGTTAGCCAGATATACCTCAGGTATGAACCAATATTTGAACCAATTCTGACAAAACGACATTTTCATGTGCCTCAAAGATTTGCTATCTGAGCCTGGCGTTTGGCATAGTTTCGTGAGATGAATCAAATATATATTTTTGAGTTTGCTTCGGTTCTGCCGGATGAAGCAAAATTTCAATAAATTTATTGGAGACAAGAATGAGGTGATAGAAAAAGCAGTAATCGGGGTTCCATAGATCCTCGAACAAGAAGAATTTTGCTAACACTCGGACCTATACAATCACCCGAAACTTCACAAATGTGCAGAAAACCGGTTTAGCTTTCATGAAAATCCTTGTATAGCTCCGCCCTTCGTAAAAGAGTATTTTAGAGTGTTATTTAGGTTACTTGCCGTGGCGAAATTAGGAAGACAAATCTATCTATTAGTGGGAAATTATTGGTTACCGACACAGCCATGACATTGCCTTTCTCTGAATGAAGAAATTTCAAGCGTTCCAAAAGTTGAGAAAGTGTCTGGTGAAATCAAGGATGTCTAAAACATTGACACAAATGAAGTTAGATGCCAGGGGAAAATACCTGCTTAGAAAACATCGGTCTTCCCTGGAGTTTGCGGTACATGGATTAAGTGGACTTTAAAACTTTGGCTACCCTCTCCTATGTAGTGGAGGTCTGCTTGTCACGTTTCTGCAATTGGAAATCTTCCCACATATGAGACTCTACTACTACGCAGCCTACTAAGCAGTCATTAATTCAGTTAAAAATAGCAACACAACATTTACTCAAAGTAATTCGGTGGTTCACAGTGCCAAAAAATGGAAAGTTTGGTGCGGAGAACACAAGCTCTACATGATACCCCACTCCTTTTTTGATGGGGCCAGGTGCCGGAAAAAAGTGCGGGAAAAAACTTTAATTGTTGCATCAGTCGAAGTGAACAACTCTACAATTCTGTAATCTATAAGTCTGAATAACCGCGTAGTCACGTGAGGCGGTCCAGAGCGATAGGTTTTGCTGCCTACAAACATAAAGTCAAAAACTCGTTGGTAGTGTGAGGAGATTTAGGGATTTTACTCGAGATTTCGTCTTGTAAGTGAAAACCCAAGAAGCCAACCCAAGATCTGAGAAGCTCTTTCCCTCATTGGACATCATCGGCAGTGCCCATAACACGAAACTGCAGAGGATGTCGAACGCGGTACCCCACGTTTTGTAGTTCAGAGTTTTAAACTGTCGAGTATCTAGCCTCTGGTTGCCAAAAATAGGCTTGCGAATTTCATCAGAATATGATGCTAATTTGGTATAACCAAATCTCATGCCTAATCGCTTTTGGTATTTATAAGAATTGCGATGTTTCAGTGTCCCCTATGAGGGCAAATACGTTTGCATATGAGTGCCGCATATGATATGCCCTCTGAAGTTAGCAGTTTAGAGGTTCGGTGGAAGTTCCTCTTTAATAGTATTGATGTCTCTCTTTCCCACATGATGTGCGAACACTGGCAGTCCGAAGAATACCCTGGAGCTACAATTTAACGCCGGGGTTTAGAACGACAAATAATTGTACACTCTATAGAGAAATCGTGAAGTGTTGAACTAAATACCAGGCAATCTATTCCTAGTTTATCACTGCTCTCAAAGACTTTGAAATGCGTGCCCCAATACAAAGTGTCCGTGCTAACCATTTCCTAGAGGGACGTTTTGAACTGCCTTCTACATATTTCCATCAGACGGCAGATTAGTCTAACACTCAAAGCTATCCATTCAGATGAGTGTTCGCTCTATATCCCTGGCACACAGGTGCTAAACTAAACAGATTGGTTCAGCCTTCATTACTGTAGAAGATTGAACACAATCGCCACAAAATGGACGCGTTGTCTAAACTCCGTCTCTCATTTTTGTCTTTTTTTTAAATCCACAAATACGTCATTTACCGGTAGACTTCATTACACTGCAATATCAATCAAAGCGCAGTTGATTAATTGCAAGACCGTGCTTAAATTTAATCAGCATTGGTAGGAAATGTCGGTAGGTATCTTACAAAATTGCTGTGAATCAGGAAAATGAGAACTTTTCTTCGTTAATAGTACTCAGGTTGTGCCATTCAATGGATTGCTTTCCTTATTTTCGGCCGCATCATAGCAGGTCCAATGTATGGTTCATTTGGCATTTACACCATACGTGAAAGCAGCACACTCCGCTTATATCGGTCATGGTCACTCACCGAAAGATAGAGAACAAAGATTCTTTAATGTAAGGCGTTACCCCTAATATCTCAGAGCGTACGAATTCTATCTGTCAATTTTTTTTAAAATTTGGTTTTTAGACCAGCAGAGCATTTACATGAACGCCGCGTTTTCCACGTAAACCGGCACCACACCCTTGGATCACAACAAGGAAGATACACCCATACGGAGAGTTTTGCCATGTTCATTGTGTCTTCGATCTCAGTTCAATAGATGACTAACCGATGACCTTCATTTTCACACAACGTTCACTCATATACTCTTAAAGAATATTGGACACAAGAGAGGACAAAAAGTACTTTCAAACGCGATATTTGTATTTCTGATTACAACGTAGTGGAGCGCTAAATAGCACCCGACATTATAGCAATGAGTCAAACCCAATTGCCGTGACATCGCGAAATGGCGTAGAGCACTGTTCCAGAGCATTTTGAGAATAAACCAAGGGATAGCGGCTCCAGTCTAAGCTAATACATACTGATCCGCTCGGATTCTAACAAAGATTTCGTTTGTATGAAATCTAGCATCTACATCACCTCAAATTCAAGTGAAGAAACTTAATCTGAAGCAGAGATAATCATAGCTTGAGTAGGAATAAACATCTCCACAACAGAAAAACCAGCGGCACTGTTGTTGTGCGAGGCCCAATTATCGGTTCTCGTCATGTGGGACAAGCCACTGAGCGCTGTAAACGAAGGTCATTTGCACTGGAGACAAGAAGCCACTGTGACAATTAATACAGATGTACAATCACATCGGTCAAACCGCATTAGCCCAGTGCGACTGAATAGCGTTCCAGCTTTGCCCAAGATTCAGAACGTTTATCACAGGGCTATCCTAAGAAGCACAAAACCAAATAAAGAGAAAATGTGCTCATTCGTTCAGACGATTGAGCGAGCAATGAATTGCCAAAAATGGATCATCTAACTGTTGGACTGATCTCTCGCTGATATGTACAAACCAATTCGATAGAAAGCGTGTGGTATTGTGGGATAGAGCAGAGACAATGTCAGTGTACACCCAACCACAGTCGGATTGCCCGATTAGCCTTACTGGTTCGGCTTGGTTTAGATTCATCACCGTTATAAGGGTCCCGTTGCCTCTCAATGCAGTAATGAATACCTGTGCGACCACATCGGTTTCCAGAGGAACAGTCGGGACTGGTTGTGTAATTAGCGCTACCCGTTTGGTCCTGAGATCGTTCATTTGGAAGATCTCGATAACTAAAGCTGGTGTAACGAATAAATGGGTCAATACTGATAACTCATGGTTCAATTTGTAAGTGAAGGCATATAGTATGCAACCGGGCCACATGGACCAACCTCGACGTGACCCGTGACTCAGGTTATATTTTGAACAAAAGCCTGGCCTAAATGGCACCATCAAAAAGCTTCAAGATACATCAACAAATTGGACCTGTGACCTGGCGCAACAATTCTAAAGGCTCGCGACACTTCAGCGTCATGCCAATAGTTGATAAGGTAGTTGGTGGAAGAGGAGGACTTCATTCATTGGGTTGCTTCGAACAGTTCAAGGTGTACTTAGGAAAGTGTTTATCTATCTGCACCGTAAGTTTCACTCCATCCCTTGCAAACAGAAACTTTGACATATTTTGTCTTGTCACACATCTAGAGTAAAAATGAAAGCTCGGATACACTGATGCTCAATGCCGACTGAGTGCTGGATGCACGCTGAATCACAAACCGAAGAGCACAAGTATCGATACGGTAGTGACCTTTGAGGAAAGGGAATGTACGTATAGCAGGAACGGCCAATTAAACGTCAAGCGGCCAACTTAGCATCAACAGTACCACATATAATTCTCTAAAAAATTCATTCAAAAAGTTCAGTTATCCATCGTACGATTTTAAACGAGGATAACTTATAAGTTTCCCAATAGGTGTTTTGTAGCGCATGGAAGCTGGCCCCTAATAAGATGTGGAATATCTCCATTGTCAGTTGCACCTTCAATCAAAACAAAGGATTGGAATATAGGATGCCTAATCGTACTTCAAAATGAATGTATCAGCTGCGTAGTGAGCTGATATAGGACATCCAAATAAATTTTACACATTCAAGTCCATATAATACATTTTTGATGCGTTGTGTAACTACTCGATGTGTTCATCCTTCTCAACTTGTCTGACGCTTTCTTGCGTAACTGCTAACCCTGGGAGTTAAGCAACGTCACATTGCACTATGTCGTCCGTTTTCTTGTCGGTTTCCTCTAAACGTAGATTCCGTGGGTGACATTATCTCTTAGGCAAACTCATGACTCTCCCCAGAAATACTAATCCTGGAAACTGATGATTTAGTACCGAATTAGAGGGTGTTCTGGACAGAACCGCGACGGTAGTGGACGCTTCCATGGTGTTTGCTTTATCTCACCGCTTCGCAAGCCCCTGTTTGAAAGCACCCAGCTTGAACTGCCATTAGGTTAAGCTGCGCTAATTCTGAAGTCGTTAAGAAACGAAACTATTGCGCAAACCCCTGATCTGTAAACTGAGGCCCATTATCTCTCAACTGAAGATCAGGAAGATTTTCTATGCAGATGAGGCTTGACTAGCCGCAAGATAATTCTGAACACTTTGAGGAAACCTGAAAAACTGGGCTGGCAAAACTCAATGCCTTTCCAAGCTTCATCAACGAAAATACGCTGAGTTCCACCGGTGAATAGACTGCAGCTCTACAATGCTTACAGCTACGGAAAAGCTGTTCATTATCCGACCAAGCGAAGGATTAACAGGCATAACTTTGAGCGTTTACTTTCATTCTGATGAGTCCAGAATGCCATTCCAGAAATTATTTCAGCAGTTGATGCCGAAACTTGTAAGGCATGACATCAACAACAAATCTTGATGATTTGCGAAGCATCGGTGCGAAGAAACGACTGTTGATATTCCTTCATTAATTCATAGGAAGTGCATTACGCTCATATTGAGTAAACTCCTGAAGCAGAGGATCATGCGCAGTCAATCTGCCAATTGGTAGAGACCGAAACATGTAGAACGAATTCGGGAAACAATAATTTGAGTTTGCTGTCGGTAAAAAACTTATGCAATTGCTGTTTCATGGTCTTTCTTGTTGACGATTTGCCGTCATATTTGTACGATAGTGAACCAGTATATTAAACTGGTGACATTAGTTTGTAAAAATATGCTGAAATCCCTACCTAAAATCATGGTAAACCAGGGGTGGATCCGATTGTTAGCGTGAACCAAGATGGTTTTTCGAGGGCCGAAAATGCCCATCGCAGGTTTGTACCCTGTGTAAAAGATGATGTACTGTCCCATCCAGCATTTTTTTGAAGTTCTTCACGGCTAGAGTAGTATCTAACGGATCATTTTTAAATTCAACTGCAATTTTTCCACTAATGAAGACTAAGTGTACGACAAACAAGCTTCATGGACGGCATGCAAACTGATATAGATATGCCGTAGAATATGTATGCCCTCAGAGAGAGAGTCAAGATTGATGGTCCTCAGAGCTCACATTTACACCATTATTATCCTCAAGGTATTAGCCGCAGAAAGGATGATGGTAGCGGAGGAGATATATTAAGTTTGTGGTTACGACATGCTCAAATAAGAGAAGGAATTCCGTGCGATCAGATAATTCATCCAGAAACACGGAACAGGTAAAATAGAAATCTCTGAGACTTGGGACACAGCTGAGTCTACGGGTAAGGTCAAAAGAGATCATGGTGATTGCTGACTTATGATTAAAGTTTTCACGACTAACACGAAAATTTTGCATTTTCACCAGAGTGGATAAACGATCATGTACACACAAAGGTTTTATTCCATCATTATGTTCAGTTACGCGGTCACAACTTCTGCGGCTTCAGTTTCGGCGGCAAAATGTTTAGAAACCAAACGAATCATCCAAAAAATGCATTGCCAACGAAGTAAATCCCTGATCATGCACTTCGAACTCATATTTAGGGTAAGGATGAAGTTCTAATATTTAAAAAAACAAAGCCTATCAGCATGTTTGGTAGGATTTCACTCATGGCTCACAGCCAAAAGCACCAGATTAAGTATATACTTTCCAGCCAGGTAGTTGCACCGTTTGTTGTTCTGGGCATGAAATCCTACTCGTCAGGGTTGCGCAATTGTCCGAATATGTTATTTTTAGGCAACCAGACCACAGACAACGTCAACCTAACCTTCAGTAGTCACAAAAATTCTATTTATTGCTTCTTCTAAATCGTGGAACAAGCAAGCTTCCTTAAACACAGGATTTATCCGATGCGTAAATACAAAGGCCATTCAAAGTACAATACAGACAACCGAATAAAGGAACCCTGAACGGATTTAGTTCTTATGTTCGGCTCCCTTGAAATCTACGGGTTATGCTGCAGGTTATAAGACGTCTTTCTTGGTGAACTACCTAAACCTTTTCTCAGAATGCAATGGGAAATTCATTCCGATGCGTATAAGCCAGTTGGTATCAAGGTAGCAAGGCTCTCAACAAGCCATAGAGACGGAGAATGGGGATTTCTTAGACAACATCAACCCAAATTTTCCATTCAGATACAGTCCAGCCGGATGGGGGAATGCAGCCTGACTTGAACTTTGGTCTGCCTTTGTCTGCAAATAAGAGTTTGTTTAAACAGTGCTGATACACATTAGATTACTCAAACTGTATGCAATACTCTGTGACCGATTGCGATGGAAAGAGTCGAAAGGCTGTGGTCTAAGTCACAAGAATTTACACTGACGTGAGCGGCTCATTCTTCCCATTTTGCAGTTGTATACGTGTCCAGCGATTCGTAATAAGTCGGGGACAGTTCAATACCCTAGGAAAAGGAATGTCTCTTCTCCTGTAAACAAAGATGCATTTCGGATATTAATTCCTCAGGGTAAGAATACACCAACAGAAATGAACACAACGACTGAAGTGTAGCTACCGCAATGAGACCATTTTGAAAATTGAAATTGGGTCCTCGGAAATAAGGTAGGCAGCCACGTGATCACAGCGAACAAATTGCTGTCAGAGAGACGTGAAATGTCTGTAATTTCACTGAAATAAGAAAGAGAGCCAAACGCAAACTTACTGAGAAGGTGATAAATAAAGTCTTTCATAATACGGCAACAAAATAATAAATTCTATAAGCCAGTCTCTGCTGGGGCGAAATTCGTGAATTGCCTGAATAGATTCGGCTACGTCCCGCCATTTTTATGCTCACAGCTATAGAATACGTTGAAAGGCGGTTTGCAATAAGACACCCGTCATGCTCCTAAATAACACAACGCGGATGGGACTCGCTACCTTGAGACATTTCTGAAATCTCAGCTTTGTTTTTTTGTCGCTGTACACAACTACTCATTTTAGATCCCTCAAGAAGCATTTGTAAAATGTCCAGATATAATATTGGTAGGGTTATCAGTCGATGACAGAAGGAAAACCACTGAATATGTATTCGGCAGGCCTGTTCCAAATCAACTATGAAACCGAGATGATACCGAAAACCTGGGAAAAATTAGAAAACATCAAGCTAAATCGGCTGTGGAAGACAAGGAAGACAACATTCCTGGAATTCAAGTTGTGTGAAGGACCGGTCAACAAGTGTTTCCGGCAAAGTATTTTACTACGAGATTTCATTACAGACCTATCACTTCAAACGATACAGAGTTCTGGCATCTAGTTCTGGGTGAAAAATGGAATAAATTTACCCCACGTTCATGACCACTCAGATAGAGTGAAATGCAAATGAAAACGTTTTTTTTTGCATATTCTCATCGTGCTACTCATGGTGGGTTTTTTCACTATTTGACACAACTTACAGACCATTTGCCCGGTATATCTTCAGCCGGAATAAAACAGATGACTGATGAGGCTTCGTTGCTTTACGGATCTATGATAACTTGATTCGGCTTAAGTTAGTGTAGGTCGCATGCGTTGACCCTCACCCAGGTTTGTACACTCGGTCGACGAATTTTTTTATTTGTGGTTAGGACCCTCTTGAATAGATACAATACTAAGTTGTCATTTGCTTTAACATTTTGTGGATGTTAACATTTCTTGTTGCTTTACCAAGCTTCAGGCTTCCCTCTACCTGATGCAAATCTCTTAAAGTGGTATCCAGAAAAATACATGCAGAGTCCAGCACCTCAGTTAGTGAATTTTACGATGAACATGTTATAGTTGTTTGCGCTATCCGTCTTGTATAGTTTTTATGGCAGGAAACGTGTACGTATTTTTTTAAAATACTATTTTGGGAGGAGTGAATAGTGAACGGTGCTTCTGCAGCGTCTATTGGGATGTTCTAGTTTGGCGGTTTAGAGCATGTAGTACAGACTTCAAACGGGGTTTTGCTGTGTTTCTTTAAATGAACGGTTCTTGAAACCTACGTATTCAATGTGACGAGAATGCGTTTCTTTGCATGGGTCAAAACATCAAATCTATCTAAACATCTCTACATTATAGAAATTGATCACAGTTACAGGATTTCCCTATATAGCATATTAGATCCTTGGTTTCTGAGATTTGACACAAAAGGGTGTTCATCCGAACAAGTAACCCCACGACGACCCCCGTAAGAGGCGTTTTTGGTGGTCACTCCATTATTTACCGCATTTCGGTTCCTCATGTCAGTGTCTAGTAAGTGACCATATTAACTCAGCCTGCCCTTGATTTCTATGCAAACCTGATGCCTACCATAGATCAAGATCACCATTAGCAGGATAGCATTTGAGGCAGTTTTTGGATCGGTCGTCTAGTTATTACATCACAAAAGCCCACTTTCTAAATAGAGGGCAGAGAAAGAACTGTTTAATACTTACTGGTCTTAGAAGCATTCTGAACTTTTGAATCACCCTAGTAGCGGAGTTATATTGTCTATGAGGTAATACCTGGATCAAGTGATAGAAGAATTCAGTCCAATCAGATAATACGGCCAGAAACAGCTTGTCGGTAAAGATAAGTGTGGACAGGCAAAGTACAACTGTTTCCTCCTTGCTGAGAATAATCAGCAGTGGGCATCTCACAAAAGTCCAGGAAGTTTCGAACCCGCAACCCACGGACTAATCGATTTAAAACTTAGCTGTTCAGCAACAACTAACTGATTGGTAATGTGATCAACTCTCATTTCTGCAGGACTTATCTCCACTCATCCCTCAATCAGAGAGGTCTTATCACGTGACTACGCGCTAGCTGGCTGGTTGGCAATTTTCGTTTATCAACCAGCACCTAAAAGTCAGCTAAAGCATAACAACTATGAGGCGTTTATGGTGAAATACATCAGCAGCTATCTGAATAGAACCGGACTGCAGTACTGAAGCCAAAAGAGTCAATATGACGGGTTTTTTTGTACGTATCTCAAACATCCAGCTTACGCATGATAGATGGACGGACCCCGTCATGTGCATACGCA
Organism: Opisthorchis felineus; assembly: GCA_004794785.1. Lineage (NCBI taxonomy): Eukaryota > Metazoa > Platyhelminthes > Trematoda > Opisthorchiida > Opisthorchiidae > Opisthorchis > Opisthorchis felineus. Next base: position 645,949 of record SJOL01006460.1, on the reverse strand, counting down.
CTACAGCCAGAGGACAGGGAATGCGCTCTTCACACAATGATCACATGCGTCACACAACTACTTTGGACTAATATCTTACGGCTAAACAACCATACAATAGTTGAACGCCCGGATTTCGGTCACCTTATGAAAAGCGCATCCAGGCAATCATCTCGTTTGCAAAGCACACTCCTCCCGAATTTATCGAAAATGCTTCCATAGCTAGAACCAGGACGATAGGACTAATTACGCAGCCAGTCCTATTTTAACGGTTGCCATTCTGGAAACTGATGTGGTCGTGCATCTATTCATTATTATATTGAGAGCTAAGGGCACCGTTTCAACGATGACGAAGCGGTGTGCGCATTTAATCCACACCCAACTATTCTAATAAAGTTATTCGAGCGATTCGCCTGAGGCTGAACATACACTGTCATTGTTTGTACTGCACGATTTCCATCAATATGGTGAGTACTCATCAGCGAGATATTAATCGAATGGCTAAATGATCCGCTTTTGGCATCTCAGTGATCGCATTATTGCTTGGCCCAGTGAGTTTTTGCTTCCCTGTGTTTTTTATTTCTTCTGCCTAAGCTAACCGCCTGACAAACGTCCCTGTTTCACGGGCAACCTCTGAGCACTTTTCAACCGCACCAAGCTAAAGCGGTTTGACCGGTGTGACTGCGCAACTTTTATTGTTTCTGGATACGAATAGCTTACTGATTCCGATGCAAGTGCCCTATGTGTTATCACGCTCCCAGAAAACATTTTATTCTCATCAAAGATGGACGTTTTACATACAACAAGAGTGTCACTGGCTTTTTTCTTGAAGTGTTTATTCCTACTCTTGAAGGGATTATTCCGGTCTTGATATGATCATCCATTTTCTCAAAGTTGCAATTCTATCACTTAAAGTTGAGATGGTACATGTTTTGTGTAGAAAAACCAGTCGTTTAGCTTTCAACCGCCTAGGTTTTCATATGCACAACTTGTATATCCACCTGCAGGCTGTAAATGTGATCTTAAATAAGATAAAGTGTATTTACGCGATTTCATCGCATCACAACCTCTCAATGGTCGTATGTTTGTCCCTGCTATAGCCTCATCCTTCATCTACTTTGTCTATCTGTTCCCCCTGAAGTGATCGCAATGTTTCAGCATGCGATGTTGTGTCTCGGCACCTTAGATAATCAAGTCACATAGGTTATATTGAAGGAGGAATTCGAACCATTGGCTACCGTACTGTGTGCCGCAAAGATAGTGTATTCCAATAACAATCCTACCAAGACGAAAGATAAACCTTGTAATTTTATTGAGTAAACTTTTGACAATCGGGGAGAGATTGTTTTCTGTGTGCAGAAGGACACAAAGCACAGTTCACCATCCTCAGAAATGCAAGGGGAACAAATGAATTTTATTGACGTAAGTTGACATAGAAATAAACTGCCTTACACAAACACGTGATACATCGTTTAACTCCTGTTTTTTTCAAAAGAAGTAAGCAAAAAAGAATTATTATCTCTCACTGTCTGAAAAACATAAATATTGAGTCGGATCGTACTCACTAGGGTGAAGGATTTGGGGTAAAAATTTGGCATTATATGGTGCACTTTGGCTTCTGGTTTGCAGCAGTAACATTCTCGTCTCGGAATTTGCGTTATATTATTGAAGCCTACCATTAAATTTTCGATTACACGTGAACCTCAGTACTGCTGTGTTTGCCGATTTCTGATTTAGCTAATGTATCATAAATAGTGTTTTGCAAAATGCCCAGACCCTTTCGGGGCCTGGGAAACCTGGCAGTGCTTCCTTCGGGAAGCATGGCAGCCATGCACCGATTTGGTATTCTAACTGATCGATCACTCACTTATTTACTTGCTTACTTGCTTGCTTGTTTATTCAGATGTTTATTTATTTAATTATTTAATTATTTATTTATTTATTTATTTATTTATTTATTTATTTATTTATTTATTTATTTATTTATTTATTTGTTTACTTATTACATCGAACTAGGCGTTCGTCCAGGAGTTCCTCACCATAGCGTTATATCAAAGTCCGGCATCAGAGTCTGTCGGTTAAAAGATCTCAGAGGATTCGTGAGTCATGTGTTGCGCATTATTTAGGAAACCGCTTTAGCTTTAGTCATGGTTCACCGAAACCAGCCTCACATTCCCATCATATCAGATATTGAAATTGGTGGTCGAATGTATTCAACTTTTTTATACAGCAGCCTAGTGAAGCATGCAATCCTACGCTTCAGTTGAGTGTAGAGTCAGTCAACCGGATCAGGCTTCAAATTCATGTGAATGTATCGGACACAGAGTGGTGTATTCACCAAGTCGGATAGAAGGCTTGTGATGGGACAGAATGCTCGACGTGCGTTGGGAGGTGTTCATTACAAATTTGCAACACGCACGTTTTTACATGTTCGAAAACGAATTTGTGCTTCGATGAATTTGATTACTAAAAATTTTTGGTTGCTCTGAAGGAAAACCCGAATTCGGGAACGCTAATGGTATTTGTTAGATTAACTTCTCTCCACACCGGTTGGTTTGCTCACGTCCAATGCGGAAACTGGAATGGTGTTCTAAGGTCATACATCTATATTGGTTCTCTGAAGTTTCACACGAAAATGTACATAAATTACTTGGAGTAGTTCTGGGAAACTGTCACACGCAATACAATCATTTTCGAAGCTCGATAAGATAATGTCTAAAACGAGTGCAATGTGGGAAGAATTGCTAAAGTGACAAAATCCACATAGGAAGAATGGAAGTTGCCTTGAGCCACGGGCAAAAGAGCACTTTCCTAAACTGTATGAAGCAACCAAGCAACCATATCTCTACATTTGGCCGGAATTCCGTTTCTTGTTTCGTAAAGCGCCTTAGTAACTATGGCCATCAGTTATTCTTGAAGTTGGTTATGTTAGCGAATCTCACGAATTTCAGTGACTACTGAAATCATGATTGAACCTTATTTATTTAAGAAAACCAGATTATATTCGGCCTCAAACCCTGCGTCTTTAGACAGGCGAACTATTTAAATGATTACCAGCTGATGAACCTCAAATGATAATTGTGATGTCGGATTCACCAGGTTCGTAAGGTGGCTGACCACCCGAGGTCAACTGACTTAGGGAGTCCCTCTAAGGATAAAGCCCCTTGTGCGACTGAGTAGTTTTGCAATTCAGGCTCATCCTCAGTACATCAAATCAAGCAGATCGTTGACTTCATCCTGTTATGACAAGAACGAAAAGTCGTTTACACGATTTTGATTGGGGAAAGGCGGAATGTAGGCCTGACGCAACCATTTTACCCATCACTTAGGTTCATTTTATGTGCATTCGATTTCCATTCACTTTTGCACGCCACTCTGGAAATTACGTATAGACGTGTTTGTGTTCCATGCTGTGCATTCTTGGAAGCCTACCAGCAAAAAATAACGGGGCAAGATTGCGCACAGTTATTTGGGACGCCACACATATTTTGAACTTATCAAATGAATGCAGCATTTTGTAGAAGTATTCTCTAGGGAATTCGTGATTTTTCCACAACCTTAACTCTTGTTTTGCTCCGTTCGGTTTAGAATGTCATATGTTTGACATGAATCAATGTGCCAGTCGGGCAAAATGAATAATCATCGTGCTTGTCGTCCTTTTATACAGAGTGGGACATTCAGTACCTGTTCACCATGAAGTTTGTCTGTGCATAACAGACAAAAACTGAAAACTGGGTCTTACCCAGTTTGATAACTTTTGACAAACTGAAATAAATAACATCCTTCACAATCTAGCATTGCACAGTTTCGATGCAATAAGTGACAATAAGTTGAATAGCTAGACTCCCTGCAGCAGTGACTCATTAATAAGACTGAGATAGCACACTGATGACTACCACTTGGATAGCTTGTGCTTGTTTATAGACAGTCGCTGGGAGCTCCAACGTTTTGGTTAACGTAGACCTGTTCAGAGGATTGAATGAGATAGGAACTCACTCAATTTCCTCTCTATAAAATAAATGTGTGACGCATGTGCTTTCAAGTATACATACGCGTGGGAGCCACCTCTATACTATCGGATATCAGAAAATCAGCCATGCATTCCCATATTCTGTGGTGAAAAGTTCGGGATACTCCGGGATGCAGATGAAAATTATCGTCTATCATAGCTACTTAGCATACCACAGACCAATTCACTGAAAGTCTGCCGGCATTATTTTACTCCAAGTAACATGTATTTTGTTTCTTCAAACCATATGCTTCAGTCGTTCCTTCCGATGTAGTCTACCGTCCATCAATCATCTAGTGACGCGAGGGCGCCTTTTCATTCAAGGTCTCAGCTCAGCAAGCTGCAAAAAACAAGCACCTTATTTCACTTGATCCACAGAGCAACCATTATGAGATTTTCTGGAAATGCGACCCACGTCTGAACTGAGTACATTGATCAGGAATCGTCAGGTTAACCGCAATGCACAGCTTACTGCAATTAGAACCTCTTGAATCGTAAAGTTCTACCGATCAGCCGTGAGAGCTGGGCATTGTCACAACAAAGTTTTCAAATCCGACTATATCCCAACCGCAGACCAATTGTATATCGTTCAAGAAGAAACAGTACTTGAGCCCTGTTGTGTGAGACCAAATCTCCTGTAACCAAATAGGTACCTGAGAACGGTGAGTCCTTCAAGCATATGTTGGCTGCTGCAGTAACATATAACGTAACAAATAAACATATTCATATAATCGTTCATATCCAGGCAGTGAGAGCCCATTCGTTCAAATCCTGATGTTGTATAAAATGGAGAATAACGATGACCACGAAACTGCTGATCGTGACCTCATCAATGTCAACGACCAGACTCGGAAATCTGGTCCTCTTCTTAATGGAAAGATTACGTCCTTGACAAACCAATGGCAGCGCAGCATGTCATTGGTTTAATGAAGTGTATGCCCTAAAGCTGTGACCGCACTAACTCTCTCTGCGTCGCTATTCACTAAGCATTGACTGGCATTTGGGAATACCATTAGAGCATTTAGCGTAGACACATAGTGTTTTCGTATCACCTGTTAGGACCACTCTGATGTGGTACGCAATCAGGCCATGATATACATGACTCGCTGGCAGACAGCTTTATTCTCAAAGGTTCCGAGTTTTCGTCTCTGATGTGTTAAGTAGCATATAAACTGGGCATACCTAGGATGCTGTAGCTTCCGGATTAATTTCTTTAAAATTATTTTTTTCCTAAACGCATGACGAGATGTTCAAGTGTACTGCAATGTGACAGAGGTATTTGCCGTACTCTTGACTGTTCAGGCTTTCTAAAAATAAATTTGTGGAAGCTTACCTAAACCTATAGAGGTATAAGACACATTTATAACCTGTCTTTGGATACATGAGCACTGGATTGTATGTCCCAGTCCCTGGTGCTCCTAGCACAAACTACCCGGTTCTGCACTTGTGCATACAGGCACTAGAGCTCACAATCGGCCGACGCACCCTTAGCCAGAGTAACCTCCGTACACGTCCACCAGCCTCACGCAACACCACTAACATCAGTCGGTTCATTTATATGACTGTACCCCAAAATGTTGTTTTTAAAAAAGGAGCCATTTTAGTATACTTTGTCTGTCATTTTGTAGGAATTATAAGTAGATATTGGCGATGCACAATCTTGCTTACTGGGTTTCCATCTCATGAGGTTTCTTTCGGTTTTTAATCCACAAAGACTGCCGAAGAATCCCTTCCACATTGTACATTTTATATATTTGGCGTGTTCACGAAATCCCTCAGCAGGCGGATCACCAGAACACCGCAATGAATCGCAGTAGGAGGAAAAGCAAAAATTTAGTTTTTCCTCAAAAATCGCACGTGTCTTTGGGATCGAACAAGATGCCGGTCTTCTCCCCTTGAGGCACACTCTTTGAACAAACCTTTTTGAAATTTTGACACGCATATGAAACAGATACCACTTGATATGATAAAAGTTACCTTACAAACCAGTTCTACTGCATTTTTCTGTGCTGAATTCATGTGTTATTACTAAGTAGAGTGAGTATTAGAATGACAGTCTAGCATATTCACCATCAATAGTAAAGAAGACAACAGTTGAATCTGAAATCAACGTAACATTAATGCAACAAACTAATGAAAAATATCAATATCTTTTATTATGGGCTTTCGCTGATTTGCTGATGGTTTCTACGACAGTATATTTTCCACTTGCCAATCGAGTACGTTGAGCTTGTTCCTTGCTGAGTTTTACGCAGATCCTCCAGTTGATTGGCACACACTGAAACTTGTCTCTAATCCAAAGATATTAAAAATTCTTCACTGTTTTCTTCCGGCATGATTTCGTCAACTGTGCGTCGTTACGTTCAACAACGTCGCGAATTTTAAAACTTGTGTTATGGGCTATTGATTAGGGTGGCTTATCAAGGCTGCTTCAGAAAGCTTCAATTCAGATTTTCAACCAGAAATGGTGCTCAAAAAGAGCTGTGTTTAGCCAAACAGCGTAACACTGCTTACATCTTGATACACTGCTTTTGTAGGCACCCTAATTGCCGCTGGTATGGGAGGGTTAAATTGTGCCGCCAATAGTTAATCTAAATATGCTTTATTCTAAAGGGATGTTGAGAGTGACACCTACGTTAATGGCCATCCGACAGGTCCCCATTATTGTTACCCAGCTGAGCAAAGATGTAGATTTCAACACAAAATGATATCTGCACAAGATATACTTTTCCCTCCGACTGAACAAGCCACTCTGCTATTGGGGACGATCCTCTTCTGTTCAACAAGCAAATAAATATAGATGTACATTTTGTGAAGCAAGCTCTTGAAAGGAGGCTACATGGTTCGTCTAACTTTCGTTTCCTCAGCCAAAAAAATCTGTACGCTTCTGGCATTTGGAGGCACATGGGTGCGCGTAGTCCATATATACCGGCTCATGTTAAAAATAAACTATAAGAGGGGAGGTGGAGGGTAGGAAAGGGTTAATGCACACACAGACGGGCTAGGCAAAACAATTCGTGGGGATACAATTAATCTAGGTGATATAGTTTTATCGGTAAACGTAGGAATACTAAGCACTGAAAACCATACCCAGAGAACAGGGTGGAGTTCTTGGTAGGGTCTCGACTGTGAACAACAAATCTAGGGTACGAGATGTCGACTCTAGTGCTGAAGTCAGTTTAGGACCTTGAATAGGACACAGCCCGGTAGAAGGCAATCTTCTGCTGCTTCTAAGCTACTCAACCGTAAAAAGAAAAAATGCCGGTTGAATATTCACAAGTTAATTGATTTCACCGGGCAAGCAATTATTTCTGACAAAATCTCAACAAGCGAATACAGTTATGGGAGGAACATGCTGTTAAAATATTTGCAAAACACAGCTTAGCGGGTGAGTTTCAGTCCGCATATCAAGTATCTCTCATCTCCAGTCCTGCTGCGTTATGGTTTATACTCAACAGATCTTTCGGATAGATGTCTAGTCCTCCAGCTAATATGGCTTGCAGCTCATTCGCATATGAATGCATGCATCATCATGGCACAATTTTGGACCGTTGAATTACAATCGCGGGATGTGTTGAGCACTCAGTTGCGGCTGAAATATGCGCACAAATGGCCGACACTTAAGGTTCTTCTGAGTGAGGGTAATACCTGTCACCTGATTGCTTCAGAAGCACTGGTAGATCAACGTAGATGGACATATTCGAGACCACAAATAACTATTTTGTGTTGTAAAGGGTTGCCTTTATTACCACAAACTTCTCTGGATATTTGGTTTCCATCTCTGTCAGTATTCTCAGTAATCATATATTTATATGTCAGTTCAGCATCTTGCGTGGTGCTTGTGCAAATCATAAAAACCCTTTTTCCCGGACACTCTACCAGGATTTTAGCATACTTCAAGCCAAAAAAGCTGTGGAAATATGTGGGATGATCGAACGCGATCGACTTTTGGAACACGATTGCTCCGTGATGAACTGAAGTATAGTGTTCCGAGTGTTCAGGTTGGCCTCGGATGTAGTGTGCTAATGTTGAATAACAGAACTCTTATCGGCATAGGGTCGACAAATAGCACCTTTTCAATTATTGGATTCAAAACATCGTGTTCTACTTTACTCATGAAAATATGGGCCGACATCTAGTCGAGGGAATAAGCAAACCAATGCTTACAAGCATAATAAAATCACAAATAATATCATTCGTTTCGGACAGCGGTGCATTTGTTAAAAAGCATGTTTAGGGAGCACGTGTGTCTAGCGTTGACGTTTACAGTCTGGACAGATCCAATGAACTCGAAGGTGTCCCTTATACCAGGGACGCATAAGTGCTTCCGTACCGGCTCTAACAGATGATTCAGCCCAAGCACTCTCTCGCATGATGCGATTAGCCAACCATGTCCTTTACTACTCGAAGTAGTATAGTATAGTAGTCTATACTCGAAGTATAGACTTGCCCGTGGAACTCAGGTTTACGGACTGTGTATTTTTTATACATGGGATGTATTTTGTAGAGGTTGTTGAAAACAACTGTATTGAGAAATCATTCCATCTGGCTATAGGTGAGATCATGCATCGTAGAAAATAGACCAGGCAAAAACAAAAATATGCGTAGCTTTCTGAAGTATGAAAGCTATGATCAAAAATTTGCCTGTAAGATTACAACAGTGACGTACGAGGTTGGAAATTTGACACACCCATGTACTCACTTCATTAGGCTGTTTAGCATTCTAATAAACCGGATCACCTAACATTAAAGTAACAGATAAATTACTTATAGTGCCCAAATTCTGCCGCAGTTGTGATTTGTGCAGAAACAATCCCCATGAAAGGACATCATATGTAAAAGTGCTTTTTGGCCTCATGGGGAGCGGCAAATCTTTGGAGGAGTTGTGCACTTACTGGTTTTTTGGTGAGAAATATTATGAGCGGCACGCAGTTAGTGGATACTCTTATTGGACGAGTCATTTTTAAGTCAACTATTGCAATCGAGACACCAGTATAAATTCTATTGATTGTCTTTTGGCATCCACTGCTGATTTTGGCCACAGTAATGAGTAATCGATATGTTCAACACACTACCATAAGGATACAGTTTGCGTTGTTACACGTTGCTTTTCTGGACTTGCTGACATTCTACCACACGGATAATTAAAGCACTCTTTGGTCCAATAACCTGTCTAAAATTTCCCCCATTCAATAAGGTGTATTTTGTATATCTGGTCTAGTATATCTGAATCAAATTAGAATGGATGTTAACACAGCTCAGCTCATATGGAACATGAATATGTATTGTGAGTATCTTATTATAATACACTATATTACAAAACGGTAATAACACACGACTTTTCAGAACAACAAGGCAAAGTCTAGTAACCATTCTGTGGTGCGTTGCTTCTGTCTGCGATGGCAAGCTGGACGAATCAACCGAACGTGTCCTCCTGGACGGTATTCTCTTCTGGCTGGGGGTTCGACTTGGAGAGACTTCAGTTGACAGACACACAAATCTATATTATCTGAAAGACTAATCCTTTGAACACATCTTTTGGAAAGGCGAAATTCCGTCTCTTGACTGAAGTACCGAAACGCTATTTTGATATGTTCCACACTGGCCTCAGCTAATAAAGAACCCCGCCAAGACCCCGAGCAGTGCCTGATGTAAGATGATGGATGCATAATGTGTATTCATTTATTTAACACGGATCGACGCAGATGTGGGTTGTTCGCTTAATCTGAGGTTCGTTGTCTGTAGGCGCGCAGGACAAAAGCCTTTAAATGTCACCCAATCATAATATACTATGAGCCTACATCCTAAAAGTGGCGTTTATTCCGCAAGTTAAGTGAAGGTCACACGCAATACTTCAGTTTGCGTGCAATAAGTATTTCGCGATAGCCTCAATCAAAAAAAGAAGCGATCTATACTACTTCAAATCTTGTTGAATTTTTCCCAATAACGAAGTTAGACGCATCACTTGATCGTCGCCGATCATTTATTGTGTACTGACCTGATGACGAGATCCGGAAAACACTAATGTTCGCCAGTGTGTTCTTGTTCAAACCGTGGGGATATTTATGCGCTTATTGTATGTCAAAATCAAGGACATAATGTGCTATCGTAGTCCGTGTTAACTTGTCACTCATGTTTCAAGCTGCTTGATGGGTCAATTCACCTCAAATCCTACCGATGTTAGAGAAAGCAAAAATTATTCCATAATTCTCCCAGGGTGACTGTGAGACAACGGGTTGTTTCAAAATGTCTGCTGTTTCAGTTCATTCCCAAGAAGCTTTTATTTGAAATAAATCTTGTTTTTGTCCCATCCGCTTAGTTTCAACGAAAACCGAAACAGCTGCCTTGACTACATCCGCATAGTTGACTAGCAGTTTGCACTCTTGACCGTGCCGGAATTTGAACAGAGATTAGTCGACATATGCATTAAGCTTGCAGTCGCCTACATCACTGTATGCTGAATGCATTTTTGTAGTCACATTTGAAGAAGTTAATCTGCTCTAAATCGGGTGATTCAAAAATCCCATAAGCCTGAGTAAACGGAAAGATCTCCTCGGATGGAACCAGAGGTCAGTATCACCAACAAAGTTGTTAAATCATCATTTGAGCATTATCATTGGCTGTGTACACCATTCAGCCAAGAAAATGAGCTCAACCAAATAGCCTCAGACTACACTAGTGAGGTGGATTCCCTACCACTGGCTGGATTTTTTGACGACTAGCAGGCATATCCAAATTTAATTCAAAATTAGGGTTCCACAAGAACAAGGCTGAAGTCAAATGCCTCCACATTTTCAAGTAAACTAGCAGGCAAAATCGCACTGTAACAACAGAAGAAGGCAAACGCAAATTGAACATACCGGAGGAAATTCAAAAGCAGCGAACACCAGAAAATTTTCCGGCTCATTTGGAAGAATCAATCAAGCTTTATAACTTGATGAGGGTGATAAACAGGTTACCTAATGACGTTTTTATCTATATTTTACATTTGATCGGGGAAAAATCCCAAGGAGTTCATTTAATCTAGGCATATTACCGGATTATTTTCTACCTAAAGTTCCGCAGGAAGGCAGGCTGACGGTACACAGCTGTAAACCCAACTTCTTCAGACGAAATAAAAGTCCCATTTGCACTGGTTTTATCACACAGCAGGGAGATATTCATTTGAAGTATACTTGGAAAAATTTGCATCTCTCGATTTTTTACCTGTCGACACAGGATTGCTTATATAATAACTACCCACTTGAGCCTTGCATTTGTGGACAGAGTACTTATAGTGTAACTGTGTACTTGACGAAAAATCTGCGTGCATTTATCATGTAATCCCTATGAGAAACTGATGAAATGAAATTTACATAGTATGTCAAGTGGGCTGCTGCGGTAGCTGTTAACTGGTACTCACTCTGGGGAATTCTAGTGAAGCTGTCTGAAGTGGCAAGAGTCTATCCGAACGGCACTGATGAACACCAAAAGGTGAATTCTATTCCCATGCGGGAAGCACCTCACTGATGATAATCAAATTGGGAAACAAGAGCTGACTCAAGCCAATTCAATAAGGAAACAGAATTGCTCACTCATTGCGGAGTGAATTTTGGCATATATCTTACAGGTCTCCTCGCTCTTTCCTTGTAATATCAAGCAAAATGCTTCACCCATATGCGCCGTTACATGCTTAAAGAACCGCTGTCGGGTGGATAGAGAAGAACAGTGTTCCGTGCGTGGGTTAATCACTAAATTATAAATTATTACTAGGTAAAGCCTTATTCCTTTCGCTGCAAAAGGTACATAAAATGAGAAAGAACTGCTACACATCAGAAGATATGTGTTGTTTTCCAACAAATATTTGAACAGAAATTGGTTCTATCAACCAACTTCAACGAATTCAAGGTCCGCCACAAGGCCGTCACTCCAAGCAAGATACGCCTATGAACTAATCCTTCGAGAAGAGAATTCAGTTTCATACCTAACCTTCTACCTAGAAGTTCAGTGATCACGAAGTAAATAAAGTTCATTCATTCTGTGAACATGTAACCGAGCAAACAGAGCACACACTGAAGTGTACTCAACCTCAATGTTACTCACGAATGCTAGTATCGTTGACCTTCTATGAAAAAAACAACTTAAAAAACTCGAATACAGGCAACTCCTGAAAGATTGTGTTGCTTAGCTGTGTCGGTGGTTCACAATCATAATTAGTACCTATTTGTGGGCACAAGCATCGTTTTCCCTCAGTCTCTTCCCCACTTAACTTGAATCTCAGAGTTGAGCCTGTGCGCAAACAAAGTGACCATCAACAGCACGACCAAGGAGACATCCGTTTTTTGAAGTATTATACCAATTTGGCCATTACCAAAACACCGGAAACTCATCGCATCCAGTTCATTCTCCCTGTTGTGTTGTTCCAGTCAGCTTCCGCAGATGTTTCCACTGTTGATGAAGCGTGCGTGTAACATCCTTTTGAAGCAGTTTAAAAAGTAGTCTTTGCATATAATCAACTGCTGGGTTGGAAACTATTGAGTCATTTGACCGTGTCTGTCCATCTGTCTAGGCAAGCTCTGCCCCTTTAGTAGCTTGATGTGAAGTGCGACTTGGAAGGTTTTCCTATTGTTTCAGTGACATTCCTGCATCGAGTATTGCTGATCGACAACAATTTGCATGCCTGTGGTGAATGCACATCCCAATGTAACAGGGTTTTTGATGAAACTATGGCGCCAGCATTCTACTATCTCAAAATGCATGGAAGTATACCATAGTACAGCAAGGAAAAACATTTCCATCCAGAAAGCAAGATTGTTTCAAGGAATGTTGCCCTGAGTAAACTGCACACCGCTCACAATCTGGATGGAAATGATGGGCAACTCACTGACTGCTTTGCTTCCTTTAGTGCTCGTCAAAAAGCCTTGGCCGGAGGATCTCCAGCTACCCCATTTCCTTTTTGAGGTTGTACTTTTGGGGCAATAAACACCCATGTGCGAATTAATTTGGTACTGATTTCAGTGAGGCAGACGAAAAGTTCTGTAACCTGATCACCTTAATTTGCCACCCAGAAAATCAGAATTGTCTGCTCATGATGTGTATGAAATTAACATTGTTCTATTACTTTATGAAACTAGAAAAAATCCGTCCAAAACCGCTGGGAAACGGGAAGTCTGTAAGACATTAACACGAGATTGGTCATCGCATTGCTAGGGAAGCCTTGTGAAAATCATGTTTCCTAAACCTAAGTTCATGTTATATTCGAACCACAAGATGAAAGACTCGGTGATAATTTCCATCCAATTAGTAGCCAGTTAGATGTTACCAATGCTCCTCTCAATTACGCAGAGTAATAAGCGAGAGGTCTGTAACAACGTGCGTGTTATTTGGCATTCCGCACCGAGACATTGTTCATCTTCAGTGTGTCATGCAGATGTAATATGTTCCCATAAATGAGGGTGTACTTATACTGACCAGCTTCACCCAACTTTGGCCAGGAAGAATCCACTGATATGAATACAAAGTGCAAGTCCAGTGGTTGTGATCTGGTCTGTTGCCCGGAACTGTCAACTGATAAATTTGACAGTGGTTGGAGGTATTTTTCTAGTGTCCACTGCATTGGAAAAGGTTTAAGTCAAATAATTAGCAATTTTACACTCCCTTATTTCAAGGTAATTTTTCTCGGAGTAAATTCTAAAGAAGGACATACGGGGTCTTCATAATTATCCCATTTCTGAGACACGCATCTTGCAAATGCTTTTCAGGAAGAATACCTTAGTAAGTTTGATCTTTATGCGGCGGTTTCAGGTGTGAAGAGTACCTGTGAGAAAATAAGTAATAATGTGCGAGTACTTACCGACTGCTAGACATCTCTTCACTTGGAGAAGGAGTGTGTATCCATAAGGTATCCAATAGAAACCTTTGAAATAGTAAAAGAACGAAATATCTAACTCAACGATTGCTCATTAACAGCGCCTATTCATACGGGCGATGGAAGAACGAATAACTCTACCGAAATAGCGATGTTGCTTTCCTAGTCCCATTTTTATGCACTGTATTTTCCGGTCAAAACAGCCACAAGCGTCAAGATACTTTACCCTGATCACTTTATTCTCCATTAGGTAGAACGACATGCTGTAGTATCATACTTGAGGTTTTTGGCCAGGAATCAACTTTCTCTTGTTATGGCTTTCCACATCAACATCTTAAAATACTACTTTTGTTCCACATCGTCGTAGCAGTTTTCTCCCCAGTTATCGACTGAAAACAGGATTTCAGTAAATGAAATTGCTAAATTTTGCCTCCATTTTTCTACTAAAACTTTTGGAACACGTTTAAGACATGAACGTGATTTCCCGACTAAAATTTTAAGTTAAGCTCCCCATCATAAATATGCGTAGTAACCTTTTTCCCCGGAAGCGACATCTGGATATTGTAGTATGTTACCGGATATTGTCAAGTATGCCGTGCTGTTCGGTCAAGTAGCCGCCATCAATATGTCGAATAGATTCCGGGAATGCCAAGGATTGGAAGCATTGAACACTATAACAACGGATTATTCCAAGTAAGACGGTATAGAGTTGACAGTCACAGTACATTATGCATTTTGATTTACCACACACAAATCACTTATATATTTTTCAAAATGTCTGTAGGGATATAAATCATCAGGATTTTCATATCCAGAAGTTACAGTGTCAGGTATGTGAATTTGTTAATGGGCCCCGCAGCAGTTCCAGAAATTATAACAGATTATCTCCGTTGATATCAGTTGACAGCAGCCAACAGTGAAGTCAATAAAACGCCGCATTACTTGGATTACATTTGTCTGAATGATTGAGAGTACAAAGTTCAGCTTTTGAATTTAGTCACCCTTGGGGAGCACAGTTAATAAATATCATAATGTCAGCAATGAAAAGCCCTTGTGAACCTAAAAGTAGTCTTTCAAAGTGCAGATTAACACATAATCACGTAGCGGGAACTAAGTGATTTAGTGATGCTTCGCGCCACCTCCCGTCGGTGTACAAGTTGGTTAACGTGCATACTCTGCTGATAAGCCACGTCCGGCTGCTAACCGGAAAGACTTGGGTTCGAAGCACCTGGAGATTCTAGTTGAGAGGCGAACATCAGTTCCGCTCGAACCTTGCTCGTTACATTGTGGATGGTGCAAATATCTATTAACACTACCACTGAGCTGAAAAGATAAACTATAACTACGGCGATATTTTGTGTGCGTCAAAGTTTCGTACGGTTTCTCACATACAAAGGCTAGCAAAGAAGACATTGTTGTAAGTTAGAGAAAGTGAAAATGGAACCAACGACTCTGGACGAGGCACGCCTATACATAGCTTCACAAGTAGGACAACTAGAATACGACCAATGAGTTACGTGGACCAAATAATCTCACATTTTGCATTGTATACTTAAAGACGGCCGATGTAGCCAACAAACAACAAAGCCTTTTTATAGAGCATTAAGTATTACGGGTGATCAGAACTGTAAAAAGCGATTCGGAAGTTCATGCAAACTGAGAAACGTTTTCTACAACTATTGTCTTAGAGGATCATTGCACTTCCGATGAGTGCAAAGGAATGCACATATTAAGCCGTCTATTGACCCAGTTCCTGGGATTATACACAAGTCTATAGGTCCATAAGTTTTTGGTACTACCAAATGAACGAAAAACTCACCAAAGGGGAACCGATACCTTGATAAGTGGCTGAGAGTCTAAATATATTCCTGTAAATATATTCCTAGGTCATCAATTCTGCAAAAACTACTTTCAGAAAACTACTGCCTGATGCAATCGATGGAGCAACGATGGCCATTCGTTATCTGTAACAAATTATATTTAATGATCATTACCCCAGGATAATGAAACTCTACCGTTTATCAGAACACTTTCATGGTCAGTTGTTTGGATTTGGATAACATATATTTTCATTACGTAATCACCATCACGCACGAAAAGTCTGTTTTTGACAAGTTCACATGCACTGTTTTGGCGGGAATATTTCGATTAGTCTCTCGGGGATGGGCGTATTTTTATAAACACACCAATGAGCTTGTGAGTGGAGGAATTGGAAGTAGACCTGATTAACTGGCACGTTTTATCAAGATAAAAATAAACCCCGGAACACACTGAATGTCCGAAAAATCAAACAGAACAATCGCTTAAACCGCTCAACGCAAAGTGACCCCAACCTGAAAAATGAACTGGTCATTCTTCTAACGTGTGTGATCCAGCTTAGATTAAGTTGAGTCTGCCGTTGGCAAATGAGTGCAGTACGTCAGTTACTCTCATCATCATCATCATCATCATCATAATCATCACCATCATCAGCATCACTATTTCCTGACAGGACCAGTGTAAAACTGTATGCTAGTCGCGAAGAGACTGGACCTTACCGTGGTGTGGCGGTTTGCGCACCTCAGCGACCAATTGAGCTATACTGGGGGTTGTCCCGCGACACTCACAGTCTCTCATACCAGGGTAGAGAGAGGGTAGAGGTCTGACGAACACAGTCTCCTGACCCTCCAGGTTGGGGGTTGGAACATGTCTGCCGACGTGTTCCGTATAACTGGTAATGTACTTGCATTTAATAGTCGCATCTGTGCGGTTCGTTTGGCAACATCTGTGAGAGAATTTAGAGGAAGTGAGGTCCATCGCGCCCTGTTTGTTGTGTCTACTTACGCCCCAACTGACTGTAGCTCTGAATCTGCCAAGGACAGTTTCTATGACGCTCTAGGTGCACTTCTACAGCAGG
>SJOL01006460.1:563812-626236 GCA_004794785.1 Opisthorchis felineus | reverse complement strand
ATCGAGAAGCGTGATGGATGGCGAAAGTTTGGTGACCGTAAATTTTTCTCCTCGTATTGGATCAGCTTTGCCAGTACGTGACTTGTTCAGTCTGAGACCCATCGATCCCTTACACTCTTATGTTTCGAAGGGATTCTGTTTCCTGTCATCAAAGCTGGAATACCTAGTCATATTGTGTTGAAAAATAGTTTGTATATTGCATAGCGCAAAGCCAGCAGAACGGTTAGTGCAAACTCAGTTCAATGGCTGTTTAGTAGCAAAATATTTGAGGTGACTTACTGACCGTCAATATATCGCAGGCCAGCAAATGGAATTTGACTGCAATTCCCTCAAAGCTATGCTAGCAGGTATGAACTTTTATACCTATTAAATGCCTTACTCTAGTCCTACAGAATTGTTTTTCTCATATGCCTTTCTGTCAAGCAGCCGAGGCCGATGATATACGACAATCGTTCCTCCCGGTTCACCTGGTCTGTTGTTTATGCCCCATTTTCAAGACGAACGACTAAATTGCGTGCAAGAAAATTTACAGACGCAAATCAGTTGATGTAGCACTTGAGGTGTGTACGAACAGAAAACCATTCCAGAGAGGGGAACCGGGAAGCATTAAACTGAAACTTATGGAATACAGTTTATGTAGAATTAGATTTGCATGTTATTTATCAACCTGTCAGAACTAATATGCATTGTTTATTTAATAATTTGGCGGAGGTTGTTCATAGGTTTTCTGTGTGGACAATCAGGTAACTTGTATAGACTAAACGAACCGATATGGACCAAATGAAACAGTATTGAGTATGTAAATTGTTGCTAAAGTAAACTGTCGTTAGACAATTGTCTTTATCCGAGGTTGGTATTCCAATGGCCAATAAGTATATCGCAAACTAATTGCCGAACTCAGTCGACATCATTTTACTGAAGTGGTTTTAGATGTTATTAGCTTAATCGCTACGAAGCAAAATTTAAATCATCAACAGCAGCTAATATTCCTATGCTAGTAAATGTCTGGTCATTTGAACTCTGATCTAGAAAGCTGCATTTATTTGAAAATGTGCGATGAAGGTTACCGCACAAATGAGTAATTAAATTTCAACCTGAATAAAATTAACACCTTGTTCAGTATACCTACGCTGTTTTTTAAATACTTTCTGGTAACTAAGGTTTTCAGTGAAATTGCAACTGGCAGGTCTGTCGCGAAGAGTATGGAGCTCATCAAGATGCAAAAGTAAGAATAGCTTAGTGGTCAATGAAGCTGATCTGGAGGACGCCAGTGAAGCCTCCACAAAAGCTTCTCAAAAAAATCCTCGATGGACATCAAATGGGAGGTTGCAACAAGTGTGGTAATTGGTTCCTTAAAATTTGGAATGCACGAGTAATCTCAAGCCAACCAAAAATATCTTGTGGTTAGGATTTTGAGCCAAGGGCTCTGGTTGAGGAACGTAATCGTCCTCCTGTTTAGGCTTGGGAACCTTGGAAGTATCTCAGTACGTACACAGTCATGAACTTTACGGACGAAACTACCTTAAGACTACGTCAACCGTCGCGTGGTGACATCAGCTGGGTCACATATTTCACAGCAGACAGCAGGGCGGAGGATATAAGACCACCGATGTCTCCCAACCTTCTTCATTGTTATCTCTGAACTGCCGTCCTGTCCCGATTGCCACTTCTGTAATGCAAATCCCAGCTGAAAGTGCTCTAATTACACAAACACGGAGTAGACACGGTGAACTCCACTGTCCACATCTGGTGCGCCCCGTACGCTACTTAGGTCTCGTTCTCATGTACTTAATGCAGTCATCACTTGAGAATACTTAGGTAGGCCGCCAACAAGTTGCTCTTGTGTTCACTTTAGATACTCTGTCAGTTGATGTCTGTTGCATTTCTGAAGCCAAAATAAGGGATCCAAGTACACTAATAAGTTTACGGCCCCACTGCTTTCTGTGTGCAACACACTGCGAAACTCAGGTGACTATAAGTGTGCTGCGGCGAGTGGCACCGGTGTTCGTTTATCCTTGGTTTCGCAAGCCAACGCTTCATTACCGACTGCATACCTGGGAACTGCCGACTTTGTGTGGTCCAATTTTCTATTTCGGTAATTACTCAAACTCGTCAAAATACTGAACACTCTTTGTCTATCTTTTTTATGTGTGCGCCAATGAACTGTAACTCGATTCATTGAAAAATATCTACCGAGAAGTCAGTACATTATTTTTCACTCAGAAAACTACTCACAAGGTTGCTAAAAACTCTGTGACAGCCCACAACCGGTTACCACATTCTTGTCCACTACGCGAACTCGGGTATGGTCAAACCAGCGAGTGAATTCGATGCACAAGCTAGACGCCTGAGTTCAGCATAAGCACCCCCAGGTTGAATACTTAGGATGAACACAGTGTTGATGGTGAGCAACTGCTGCAACTTTTTTGCTTATCAGCAGTATTGTATTCAGACAGAACGAGCGCCCTGGTGCCACCCTAAATTCGGGAAGATCTGACCAAATTGACCAGGTCGCCATCACCAGCAACTTCGCGCTTCAAATATTGACTACCGATCTTTCTGGAATACACAAATCGATTCACCTCACGCTGCTGATCGGTGCAGCTTTTCATTAAAATTTCCCGATAAACCGCAGAAACGAGCTCCCATCTGGCTGCGGGGAAGCTGTGTGAGCCATAATTTAGGAGAGACATAACAGAGCCTGCTGTGCAGTGTATTATAAGCGGTCCACTCGGAAGAGGTTGACCGTAACGGCAATGCGATAACTATGGCCATACGCGACGGACTCCGTTTGTGCTCTTTTCGGAAGCCACGGAAGCCACAGGATCCCGGAACGCTCGATATTACCTCTTGATCTGACGACTTAGTATTTATATGATGAGTTAGAGCGTTGTATCCTCACTGACTAGTAAGTGAATTTAAATAGGCAATTTTATTTGTCTCAAACGTCTTACTTTGAACTCATCTGGGGGTGTGTTTTCTTTCAAAGTCCTGGATACAAAATTCAGTTAATCTTTATCTGTGCCATTCCTGAGTAGTTTGGGACCCCATTTGCCCCAAGCTTAATTAAGTTTCGACAGTACACCGAATGGCCGGTGTGCCAATAACCTACGTGGTCCGTTCCATTCACCAAATTTAACAGCTTTGTCTCACTAAAGCAGAAACGTTATCTGATCCACAGCCTTACTAACATATTGAAGACGATATACTCTGATGATGCACTAGAACATGAAATCCTACTTCTCATCAACCTTCTGAGAGACACAGGTTCCCAGACAGCTTTATTTTAAGGCATTAGAACAAAGAAAGAAGCCAAAACTGTCACCATAACCCGTTAACATTTGTCTTCCGTTTATTGGCGATTTACCGGCCGACCTACCGAACAGAAGGCTTTCTACCAGTCTGAACACTCCGAACCAGGTTCACTCGAAATTGTCTGTGTTCCCTTAGTCTCAAAGATAGAGTGCCTGCCCAAGCTCAAAATATGCTAGTGTTCTCACTCTCTTGTTGGTACGCAGCAGTGTGCGTTGGACGCACGACTAGGAAACTCGGCCAAAGAACGAAGGAACATAATACACCGTGACAAGGTTCTGGAACTAGAAGGACGATAACCAGTTCAATCATGCAGCATCTAGCAGACGAGGTGCACTGCGTGATGCTCAGCCAAAGTTTCTATATTGTTTACAAAGCGCCTGCTCATCAACGCAGATCTGTACAGCACCGCACATTCGCAGTGGTTAAGACTATCGCCATACGACATAGCGACTCGATACTTTATCGGAAAAACGCTTTGTTTGCGTGCCGGACTTGCCATGTTCCAGCTCACCTCACGCTACGCACATCCTGTGCTGAACACACAACCACAACATTTACTGCACTGACAGTCTCAAGTCACCCTACTTATGAAATGAATTAGTTGTTCCTTTAGAGGTATCCAATGCCGTCTCTCACCCGGCTCCTTCTCCACGTAAACCATGTCCACTTAAGTTTATTAACGGTGACAACGATGACAATCTTAAGACACAACGCAACCAAGCTACAGGTTGAAAGATCTTATGAGTAATACAACCGGACAATCAATAGTCGAATCGTATAAACTGCCCCGTTTGTTTGTTTTTCGCCTTTGATCAAAGTAATCAATAATTGAGCAGTGATATAAACATACATTTCGGTTCGTCCCCATACGCCTGTCCGTCTTTTACTCGTGCACCCGCGAAGTATTCTTAAAGCAGTTGCGGTTACAACTTCGTACACAGAATAAAGTGTTCACTTGTAATTGCTAACTGGTGTTTAGCCACTTGTGTTGGCTTGTGGGTGCAATATTTGTGCATCCGTTTACGTCGACACTTACAAACAGTTTGATAAGACATGCACGGTGTTGCTGTAACATTATTCAAATCATAATTGTTTGCTTCCATCCCTGAAAAGGTGTCTGGGGAATCTAATCCTAACTTCTTGCGTTTAACGTTGCTGTTTTGTAACCAGTAAGTGCACCAAAAGCACACTGCAGCTCATTTCAGTCGTACTTAACGAATTATTGCCAGGGTATCTTGCTTTCGACAAAAGAAATTTCCATCCATTATAGGTTAAAACATTTTCGCTTCAAATCACGCAATAAGTGTTTTCTATTCAAGACTCCGTCAACGGAGAAAGAGAGGGGTTCCTGTCAGTACGTTGGGACTGGCGTTCTCTACTGTTCATATTCAGATTAATATACCTTGCGTAACTTTCAGTCGACGATATATCTACACCACCCTAAACTGCAGCATACCCATCCGAAAAATCAAGCGGGGCCGCTATTCGCTAAAATCCACAGATGTGGATCGCAAATTTTTCGACAAATTTTATGTCATTTATCTTCAGATAAACACGTTTCGAGCCAAGATACATAATCGTGAATGGAGCAAGAGACTATATCCACCAGTAGGTACGCTATTGTTTCGTATCCGAGCTACTTGGCTGGAACTTGTTTCCTAATGTTTACTGGATCTTTGCTTACATAGGTAGCAAAGAAGGATGGATCATTCTCTCCGATGACGGCCACGGTGCAGATACTTTTCACTGTAGTGTTATCTCCATTAGCATGAAGCTCATTTAAACCTTCATTATTTCCACTGTTTACCAAGGCATTCTTTCTGTAGGCTGTGAAGCAGTTAACCGTCAGGGTTACTCCTGATGTGTAGTTTCCAATGATGAAAATTGTAAAGGCGTGGTAGACTATAAGCAATTGTCTTCAGACATGGTAATTCAGGGGCGTGATGGAGTAGTGCTAACATGTTCACCTCATATGTCAGATGTCCGGAGTTAAAACGCGGGCACAGACAAGGGTATGCGCAGCTCATGAGCTCCAATAGGAACGATACTCGAGTCCAGTACTTCCCGCTTTTATGTGGACTCAGCAGAATGATTGCTCCAGGACAAGAGAAGGACTGCTCAAACGAGAAAGGTGTGAGCGGGAATAAAGCTTACCTGTTCATTTCTGTGGCGTCTGGTCTGAAACATTAGTTAGTGCAGAACGTTTACATGGCCTGTTTGTTCAGATTTGAGAGAATTAGCAGATGAGTTTTTTTAGGCAACGAGACTTGTGACAACTTTAACAGGGCGTTCTGGGTGAGACTCTCAATAATAGTGTGAAGGTGTAAAAAATAAAAACACTCGGTTTAGTGTGTGCGTTTGGCAAGCTCTGTAATCACGTGTGAGGTGAACAGCTACAATTTATTCCCCGATTTTACAATAAGCTAACGCAAATAAAATTCACTGGAACCTCTCTCCTGAGGTTTTGGATCATCTTCTGTCGCGTATGGGCGAAACTTTTTGGAGTGGAACTGGTGGTGTTGAATATTAATCGCATCCAACCTACTTTCACAAAAGCTGATAAGACCGTACATTCTTAATATCGAATTATCCGTTAAAAGTCACAAACTGACGACTGATATGCAGCTGTCTTTCGCACTGACAACTACCCCGTTGTTCAACAATCTAGCAGTTTCCAAAAATAACAGATAAATTGTTGTGAAGGTTGTGTTTGTCGTTTACCTATACGACAAGCAAAACACAAGTCAATTCACATTCGTATCCCGTTCTGATACGACCTGATAAGTTTAGTACTGATGGAAAGGTTAAAAAACTTCTCCTTGAGCATCCCGTGTCGCTCACTGGAACGTGACCTTCACTAGCTATCCCATTATCAGACATGAGCTACAAGAAAAACTCCGTCAAACCACCCCGCTGTGTGTCGATCAACCCATCAGCTTCTGTAGAGAACGCTGCGTTGGTTAAACAACGATGGTTGTCAAATCGTACGTCTGAACATACGGCTTCCTTAGGCGAGGAGACAGCAACGCAGCATACCTGAGCTGACAGGTGTTGCCGCAACAGTGACTTCTTAGGAGTATGTATGTAGGGGTGGCTGTAACTGGTGAAACGGGTACATGGAATGCAATGCAAAGACATAATAATGTGCTGTTTTTTAGGCAAGAATAATTCTGAAATATTAAAATGTCTCAGTACCATCGGGTTGTTTGCTGCACATTATCCAGAGTTTTGAAAAAGCCGGTGAAAAGAATAAGCAACAGGTATTTGCCGTAATTTATCCAGGAATGCAGACATCGTAATCACGGGTGATGGGGAAGTAAAAAGTCATATTATTGGAGGGTTTTGGTCAAACTTGCTATCCAAAGCCCGCATGCTCGCCATGTTAAAATTACCAGAACGATTGCAGGATACGAACACCTTTTAGAAAGCATGCAGTTAAGCAAGTAGAAGGGAATTTGAAACTTATCCACGCATGTTACTTCTTCAAGTTCATTTTGTAGGCATTTCTGGTGAACCTGGTTATTTGAGACGTGAGGCGACATTTTGCAGGTTGTATAAGTCAGCAGGCGTACAATACACAAACGTTAGATCCCGGTCGGTCTCACAAGCTTATCGGTGTTATTTCTTATTGCCGCAGGTGAAAGAAAGCCGATACGAAATATACAATTATCTAAATTAGCGGTCAATGTGACAGAACAGAAGGTCAGTGTCTATAAAATAGCGAGAATATCAACGTTCTTTCAATCTGACATTAACCACATGTCACCAAATCTAATGCTTGTCTCTTGGAGTTACATTTATATGGTTAGCTGAAACTATGCAGAGCAGTTTTTGAAGTTCTGATATGTTTATATGACGGGAACCGGAGTACATGCGGTCATCTTTGTTATAAAACAACCCTTGGGAATTGCAAGAGTGACTTCCGTCTATCAGTGGTCCCTACATGGGGAAAATAATTTGTGTTCGTTCGCCTGACTTTGTTTTAAAGATTCCTGCGCTCATAATGATCCGCCCATTTATTACATACGATCTAGTTTGCTAATCGGCAATTCTATATTTTGCCCTTCAAAATAGCTCCAAAATTTGTACAATTTCCCATTCGAGAAGTGTTTTGTTTTCAAAATTCATGTAATGATACTCGGAATATTTCACTCCTTTCAGTAAACCGTCCACTGTTCAAGGCACAAGTTGAACCCGTTTCAGCCAGTTTTAGTGAAATTCTGAAACCTTCTTAGAAGAACAAAAAAAATATCAACGAAGTCGTAAATGAACGTGTGTAATCCTAGCGATTTCCGCACTCCAAACCGACATTCTCTTGGGCTGTGGTGAGATTTTCCAACTCTATGGTGTTTAATGCTTATATTTTACTACTGCATCTGAGTTACAATAATTTTGACAGGTCTCCATTTTTATTGACCTTTAATGGATTCGATCCCTGTCACAATGCTGATTAACTGCACTTCTCCAAAAGAGGTACCGACAAGTAATCATATCATCAGTTCTGGACAGAGTGATATCAGACCAATCGCCTAGCAGCATCCCGAAAACCACAGTTTTAAAATTTTTACTCACTGCATACCTTGTTTTCCCCTATAACCTCCCCTATTTCGGAACAAGACCAATTAGGATAACAAGCAAAGGTAAGGCAACGCGCACCAAATTAGCGAAAATTGGTCTTGTTTTTCGGTAACACGACGGTGACTGCTCCTGCAGCTGTCGCGATGTCGGTCACGGCAGACGTAAATTATGCACAAAACTTCTGTTGCGCACACATCAACTATGCCAATTTATGGCATCGTTACTGAGAATTTACCAACCCAGTTCCCAATGCTGCTTGTCGGTTTACCAACGTACAACTTCGTTCAACAGCTGTACAACGTTGAATTCACACATAATTGGGCCTCTCCATTTCTCCAATGCATGCAACCCAGTTCCTTGTCTCTCTATTCTTAGACCACCTAATCCTTGCAGCAGTGATTAAATTTGCAAAGCCCTCGATATAATTATAATGAGGCGAGTGTTAGTAGACGCTTGGATGCGTGCGCCCGCTATTTTTATGAAAGAGAAAGAAAAACTGGTCGCTTCAGTCCTTAATATCAGTGTCCTGTGGAAGCGTCTAGAGATGCACAATGACACATTGCAGTATCTTTGGAGACTTATCGCAAGGATACAATGCATAGTGAATAGAGAAGCATTCGATGTTTACCATAAACATGCAGTCATACGCAACAAGAGAATACTAAATTATGCGAACGGTTGGTATGAGAGAATCTTTCCTAGAGTGAAATGAGATTATGAGCATTTGACGTTTCTTAGTGGCGTACTTCAGTGTGCTAGCCGAAGGGACACCTAGTGCATCGTTGCACGATCTCAGTTCAGAAGTTGTTTTAACAAAAGCTTTTTCCATTTATTTCAGTAACAATAAACAATGGGAAATCAAAAGAGCTTTCTTGATGAGCAGTTAGTTTCCATCTGGGAGAACCTAATGAATTTATTTTTCGATTAGGATTTCCCGGTCGATAGTTTTTAAACTTCATACAGAAGGAGTCCTTCGTCACGTCCTTCAAATTCTGACATAGCCCTGCACCGCCCCAGTATAGCACAGTGTAACCATTATCTGCAGCCACCAGTAATGTAATGGCCACGGATAACCGGGCGGTATTCCATAAGACATTGTTTCAACCTGGTGTAATCCTCAGGATGGAAGTATTGAGCAGGCACCATTTGGAAGATGAAACCAACTTACCTCAGTTCCAGGTAAGTTCCAGGTAGCAGGAGGCTTCACGAGAATGCTGCTGACCGCAAAACAGGTAAATTGGTAAGTCGATGAACATGCCATTGCATCAAATTTAACTCATGGTTCAATGTCCTTGGGTACGTCGTTAAATAGCTGGTACATTATGTTCGACATTCTAAACACGATAATCACGTTGTGGACTTCATTTTATTACGTGTACCCAACACCAACGCTACACCCAACAAGGCCGAAGGCATCGGTAGTCAAAATTCCCGAGAAGTTCAGGTTAGTTGAAGCAAACTGTACAACAGTAATCTCATCCAATCTACGGCTCTGCATTATTTTACGTTATTTTATTTGCATGTCCTATCTCACTTCCACCATGAATAAGGCAATGTTCCCTTAACGAATGCACAAGATTTCGTCTATAGTTTGCAGCCTTTCCAAGCTTAAATACAATAAACAAAAGAATAATGAAATACCGAATTTGTAACATTGCCGAATATAAGTTCCCGGAATGAGTGAAAAAGATATATCAACTGCTGCTTATGCATAAGCCATCAAAACCTGGAACATTCTTAAGCTTTGGGCCCCTGTATAATGAGGAGCAAGACGGCCGCAATAACGAGTGTGGTTTTAGTAAAACTGGATTTTGTTCTGGAGAATTGAACTCCTAAATATTAACAAGGCACATTTAGGTCTATCACACTAAGCAGCTTTCGAGACGTGCCGGATTTTGCGGGTCCTTAGCCCGTCAGATACATTCCCATGGGAATTTCACCTTCGAAATTACCGCTCTGCCAAAGTATAGGCTGGTTGGCCTCTGTGTATTTCAGGTCAACAAGGAATCGGGAATTCTCATTCAGTCCTCCCGGAACGACATTCATCCCTCACCCTCTACCATTAACTACTGGTGCTTTTGTTCAGTGCTAACCAGTTTCTCGACTTGCTGATGTGACCGCCAACCATGACTAGATCGCCGACAAGTGTTCTTCGTTATTCAGATTGATGCAGAATGATTTTCACAGTGATATGCTGAACACCGGTCGTAATCAGAGGTCAGCTGGCCACCTTGTCTCTGAATTCACACAGCATAACCGTCCGTTTTACTCATTGTGGACATCATATGCTGCTTTGCCTGTTAAATAGCCGTTTCAACAAGGGCTTCAATCTCTTAGTCAATAATTTCTTTGCCGTTCCAAAAATCAAATGATTACTGAGAAAAAACTAGCTTGACAGTGGTCCCAAGCTGCGGCAGTAGTGACTGGGAAAAAAATAAAACTACGAATACAATCCCTAGTTCACTGTGAGTTTTATTGCAGAAAGGTATAACAGAAGAAGCAGGACGAATATTTTGGTTCAGTAAATCAAATGTGGTTAGAACCCATCGAAAAGTCACTATTTCCTAAACGTTTTGGAAGCAGTCTTTGGATTTTCCCTTAGACAATGTTATGCTTTTGATATGAGCGGCTTACAAACTGCGTCGATTTTTTAATTGATCGAGAACCAGTCAGAAGGATTCCTTTGTAAAAATGGGTTAAATAATTTATTTTTAACCTAAAACACTCAATCCCCATAACCACTGTGAACTCAGTATGAACTACGTAATTGCAGTGGTACACTGCTATATTTGGTATACTGATTCTCGTGTGAAAATAGTGTGTTATCGTGAACTTAGTTGCTTTATGTTTGCAATACAGTGGTAATATACTGGCAATATTGTATGTCCAAATAAATAGACAATTACTTAGAGGTGCGGGACGCATGAAGGTGTCAAATTTTTCTTTCTCCAAGAGGTGGAACTTTTGAAACTCATGAGTTCCCTTAGATATCAATGATGGCTTTGCCGTGCTGTTACCCATAGCATATGAATTACAGTACCCCATGCTTAAGCGTCTTTTTTCAGGCAACATAGACTTACATCCAACCCCGTTAAGTGAGCCATCGGTTGGCCTCCAACTAGCAAATATCGCACATTGGAGTTTCTGACCAGATGACAACCACCATTACATGCACACTAAACATAAGGTTCATAAGTCTCACCATAAAGTTTCACACCATAAACAATAGAACAATTTTTCCCTCAGAAGAACTTGACTGTAAGACAGTGTCATTAGTACAACACCAAATACTTCCTTAATTGCTGAAAGGAGGAAAGTCTTTCGTTGGAAAGTCATCTTTTAGCAAACACGACCTAAGCAGTTACAAGTCATTAGACAGGAAAGTAAACATCTCACCAGTCCTCTTGAACTTTCCTGGGTATTCACTGACCATTACAAAATAGCAAACGGACACTGAAAACCCGTTCCACAATTTCCGTAATAAACTTCATCTTCCATCAGGTGCGGGGCGGAGCTTGTACGCCAAACAATAGTCTACTCGCATGATCCGTCAGTAGTATCCACCGTCACAATGGTAGCAACTGCCCCGAACAGTACAGTTTGCCATCAGAAGGATGATGCTCCTTCCCAATAGGACAGGAATGTACACAACTGAAAAGAGACGCGTCACAATCTGTGGGGTAGCATGACAGGGCACATGATCCGGCGGAAATCTACTCCCATGGTCTATTCTGATAGACGTATTTGACGCAGAGTACCAGGGTACATTCAAGAGCAGTGGTTCAACATCCTGAATGAGTGTGGGTTGATCAAACAATCGACTCGAGGGGAAATGACGAATGGCTGATGTAGATTTATACCGCTGTGCCTGCAGAACACTAGAAGGACGTTCCGAATATGTACATGAGTATGCTGTGTGCCAATATGACGATGATTTTTCTAGTGGGTGAAAAGATTTTTGTGCTGTGAGTTCCGTCATAGTACATCAAAACTAAGCGTTTTAAGAGAGGCCGTTGTAGTATCATTGTTCTATGAACTTGACGGGTCGCACAGGTTTATGGATTAGAAGGGTAAAATGTTATTTTCCTACTGAAAACGTTGTCGTGAGGCTTCTGTTCAATATATCACATATGCGACGTTTCTTTGGTGCTTAACCGTATGGTTTCTTGTTGTGGGATACCTCCTGTGGCAAGAAAGTATCCGCTAGCGAGCTGTTTATTTTTTGACAAGGAGATGCGTGCTATTGTCCGGTAGACCGTAGCAAGTAACTTGTCCTTCTCATTTCATTGGTTCTTCATATTCGTTTATAACATTATCAGAACTACCATCTCAGATTTTTTTCACCAGAATTTTCCGCAAATATGAAACAGAGCATTGTTGTTGGGTTCGATAGACCTCGGTGGGCTATCCAAAATCAAAGAAGGTGAGCTTAGTGCCAACAGAGTTTTATTCCTGCTGAGGCATCCTCCAATACAATTAGGCTTGGCGATGATTGAATGGACGGGCTTCACTGCTGCCAGATGGGGGGATCGTTGTACCTTAAAAAGGGGTTATTTCGGTCATGCATCTGGAATCAATCTAGAACCGTGTTTAGCAGCGTCAATGCAACACAATTTTGGTTGAAGTACACGAATGCCATTCGCTTCTGCTGTCGCCAGTGAGTTTTATTCAACAGGCTTGAAACGATTTATTGGAACTCAATACATCAAGCTGACTCAGCTGGATCGAGGGATAAAGTAGCCATAAGTTTTCTTCTCGGTCAGATGTTAGCCGATATTTTTGTGAGTAAAATCAATCATGGCTGTTTGCAACGTGTTTAGAGGCCCTATGACGATGATGCTTCTATTCTCAACTAGTGTCACAGTACATTCCAGATGATTCTGGACACTTAATTCCAAATGATTGGGACCGTAAATTGCCAACGAAATCCTACCAAGCATCTGTCAACTACGAGTTGTACTATCCGCACGGATGGCATACTAGACGCTGAATTGATATATATATGTCCAGAATCCTGGTTGGAAACAGATGCCTGGAGAAGTTTGTGACGATTTAGGCACCCCGTTACAACAGAAGACAGAAATCAATCGGTCCTGAAGATACCCATCTAAATTAGCTTACCATCTAGAAGCGTCAGCGTTTCTGAAACAGTCCAGAGGAACTAAAATACTCCAATCAGAAGTGTGTTCGTTGCCAGTGAGTTAACGATCCATTTCAGCCTCAAGAGGTTACTTAGCGAAAAATCAAGGGTAAGGTGCCAGTCGACAACCATCGCATGATAGTTTACTCCTGAGTTCACGAATGGTCAGGTAACTTAGTCGGACGGCCAGATAGCGATCTGAAGGAACTGCTGAACCACACACAAGGTTGCTGAAAAATCTTCGACAGCCCACGACCGGTTTCGCCCTTCTTGGGGCTCATCAGGTAGAACATAAGGTTGGCGGAAACTCTGAGGTTGCGCCTACCTGATGAGCACCAAGAAGGGCGAAACCGGTCGTGGGCTGTCGAAGAGTTTTTAGCAACCTTGTGAGTAGTTTCTTTTATGAAAATATACTGAGATATCCCGAATATCCTGCCAGCTGAAACATGAGGTGGCCTGTGTGCAGCACATTCATTTGAAGAATATCATAAACGAGAGGTTCAGTTGAGTCTCTCGTGAAAACCAAATTGATTTGCAAATGAGTGTACTTCTTGAAAACCGCTGAAAAAGTTTAGTCACTCATTGGAACCGGCACAGCCAAACACGTGACATGCGTGACGACAGCTCGCCCGATCGCCGTGGTTAGACCTCACCAAACTCGTGACTGCTGTCTTCAGGAAGAAGAGTGCTCAAAAATGAAGCTGACTACTAACGCCTATCCAGGGGACACGTAACTGATCCCAGCGCAGCGTGGAGAATTTCACTCCACAGTTTGGCTTTCAGTGAGGCCATACTGACTGATCAGTATCAATGCAGCTTAGACGCACAAAGGAAGTTGACCCAAGCCAACAGCTTGCCTTGAACGGAAGAATCGGACCTGATTGATCCATCATGCGATTGGTTTCGTTCCACTATTACGCTTCTACTAATCCCTATTTGTGATGTAAAATTGCTGGTTTTAAGTATTGTAGCTGAAGTGATAAAAATGAAATCCTATATCCCGGCTTCCTACTGTATTGTGCAATGCATAAAATCGACGAACCGATTAAAAGAACAATGGATCAATGAATCAGTCTAAATTAGTCATTGATACGGAAATATGGAGTGCCAGGAAATCGTTCCAAGGCTGTTGCATAAAAAGCACTCGTGACGGAAGAGACCATCGCCATTCGCCTACACCAACAAACCCTGCGTTTTAAGAAATTGCACGAGAAAGCGGTGCCCCTGTCTTGACCGACCAACAGCGATTCCAAATGAATGACGTAAATACCCCTTTTTTGTACCAGTCACCTCATAATCCACTCTATTTAAATATTTAAACCGCATCTTCCATTTATGGTTGTGTTTGCCAGTTCAGGCTGTGGAAAAAGAACAACTGCTTGCAATACAAGATTTCCTGGCGTTTGTCTCCCCAAAACCTACTTCGGATGCATCAGGGGTTATGATGAAAACTTACTCACCATAAAGTCCGTGTTTCGAACCCAGCTTCTGCATCTCGATTGCCTCTCTGTAGGCTTGAGTAACTTGTCATTATCGTGGCCTTCGCGTTTCCTTCAGAGGCTTGGTGCATAAGCACCGCGAGAGCATTGGAATTTTAAGTTTCTTCTCAAGTGAATCAGAATCTCCGTATCTTTCAGAATCAGTGATTCTACCTTCCTTCTCAGAAATATGGTCTGCTAAAGACTGACCATAAAATTCACCTCTACCCCAATATCCCAGCATTTTATGTCAAGTCAGTTTAACTACTCCGGTAAAATAAGTTGTGAGCCTCGAACAATAGGAAAGCACCCACTTTACGTGTCAGCACTCGTAATTTGTCTTCCTCGCGTTTGGTATAGGACAGTCCTTCACAGCCATTTGAGTCGGACATCCTTGTAATTAACTCCGAACCCATACAGAAAAGAAATTTATGTAATTTGCTGGCGTACAGTCAGACCAGGAGGCTGAAAGCTCACTTTGGATTGTCTCCTACAAAACCAGCTTTGCAAATGAGACATCGAGAAAAAAACAAATTATCCTCGAATCTGTGACTAACCTCTTATACGAATTACCAAAAAACTGTCACAAATGTAACCGTGAAAATCCTCAATAATGGACGTTGCACACCTCAGTGGTCCTCAAAATGTATTATCATTTGCGGCACTGAGCAAGACAAGACCGACGGAACAGAGAAAAGTCTTCGACATTGTCTCTGGGTACCCCAGAGGGCTCCTAAGTGGGATTTACAGTCCATAGCAACTTGTTTACAAGGATCATCAACGAACCTGTAGACTTATAGTTCCGATGGTTTGCAGATACCCACTAATAAAACTGTGCTTAACCCAGGAAAATTCTCAGTTTCCGCACATACTTCTCAAGAAGTAGGCGTAGATATTTGCAAAGGAAAATAGGCTAACGGAAGGCGTCAACAAATCTTCCTTTATAATACTTTGAAACTGACTGCATAAAGACAGATGAGACATATTCAAACTGTCGAAATATTTTGCTCGATAGGACTATACATATGGTGTCACCTTCTTAATTAGTATCATAGGCACGAGCATTTTACCGAGGCTGAAGCCATCCGACAAAGAGACCTCAAATACACCTTCCTCAGCACAATGATGCGTGATGCTGAATAGAAGACTCATAATTCATTGGTATGAGATTAGGTACGCCCCATCCATTGTCATGACACACAGACAACAACCTGTGAATGGCTATTTGGGAGAAGGGAAAAGTTGTCAGAGCATTTCACTAGGTCATGACCGGGAGATCATGAGAGCAGTATTTTCTGGGGTCAGTGGACGTAAAACGAATCGTGGAACTGTATCAGAGATAGTTCTGCTGGATGAAACCATACAAAACGATCGGTTGGAAGTGAACGATGATGACTTCTTTTCCGTATTCGGATGATTGCAGGTTTTGTCAGAACACAGGAAAACTCCTCAAATTCATGGGTCCACCAAGAATTTCTAACTGCAAAAGCCATTCTCGAGGTCGCATGTGCCGTGGAATAACAAGTGAGTGGAAAGATTAAGAGAATTATCGTTAGGTGCTGTCTTTCTGCGAATCTGTTTCTCATGATGGATAGTGTCATGCCCAGGTTCTCGGTAACACTCCAAACACCGAGTGATTGATCCGCCTGGATTTGCACTCCCGATGGCTATGTGCACAATCGAAAAGCTTCACAACATTCTTACGGAACACTTATTATTTTTGATCAGACACAAAACCCGTCGTGCGACCATATTGTCTGCACTTGCAAACACCAAGAGGACCTAGACACTGAATGTCGGAGCTGTACGTGACATCCTGGATGACTGTATTTGCGGAAGATTATCTGCAGAAAGTTCTGAGCACTCAGACTGTATAGGAGGTAGTTGAGTTCTTCAGATCAAGTGGCATTTTGATGCAAGACCAAGGAAGGAGCACTGCTTCCGATTACTTTCCATATCAATTTCTGTAAAGACAGAGTATATCCGGATTGGGCGGGACAGAGAGGTCACGAGTTAGTTTAAAATTCCGATTTCACGTTACGGAATGGTCCGTTTTCGATGGAGTAGCCTGGCAAAACGCCATAAATACCGGTGTAGTGCATCTTGTAATCCGGTGTATTAACACTTTAAACATAAACGATTCATTCTCAAGCAACTCGCTACAAACGTAAAGAAACCCACGAAGCTGTTCAACTGGTGGAGTAGCGTGCCGGGATCGACCGGTGACCCATCACTGAGGAGCGATTTTCGCCAAATCCTGACAATGAAAGTGTACCACAACTTCAACAAACAACTGCAACAAAAATGGTTCGAATTGAACATTATCCGACTGGTGTGACGATATTAAGAACGTGTAGGAGAAATCCGGTACAGTGGTATAACATGAATAGATTGATAACTGACACCAGAACTTCACTTCTAATCCGGTGAGAACGCTCACTGAAGGATCCCAAAGTCTATTTCTAATCTCTCCGTTGGTCTTATTTCTCACAGTTATCATTGGATTTACCTGTTCACATGTATTTACACGTTCTGCTCACCACAAAGCGATCGCGCTATTACTAGTATGGACAGGCGTTCAGTGCACCAACCATTCTCGACGGAAAATCCTTATAGTATGCAAGCTAAACGCAGATATCGTACATGGTAAGGCACCTGTTTGATATTAGTAGTAATTCCTTTTCGAAGACACTCACCTGCATAGTACCTCATGTCTCTGACAAGTAGGCTATTGCGATAAACTTTAAGCTGGACAAACACGATAAAAATATGTCCGCGAAAAATTTCCCAAACGAAACTTTTAAATAAATTTCAACGGCTTCTAAAATAACAGGTAAATTCGAAGGGATTTACGCAAAACAAAACAAAACCAAAAAATCGCTTCCGTTTAGAATTAAGATGTTGCGTGTACCTATACCGCGCAGATGGTTTAAGCGACATTAAGCGCAAATTTTTTGTTATATTGGAAATTGTTTTCTCTTATTCGTGTTTACCGTGCGTTTTATTCATTCAGAAAATTATCCTGGCATCCACTTAATTCGAACTTGTTGAAGATGCGTAGGTTCAAAGACAATTGGAAGAATTCCCCTGTAATCGATGTACTCTTTTCCAAGTTATTCACCGCCTCTTGCAACTTGCGTTTATAGCGCTCAGACACAGAGTTACATTAACTTTGGTTCGCCTGGGAAAACGATTCAGGTTTATTAGCAGAAAAGTGATCGAGAAAATCTCACTGCGATGCATCTGGTTCATCTAGTCTCCGTAGATATAACTGACTTTTCAATCTTCCAACGGTAGTCAGAATTCGATCCACTGTACTGTACTAATGTTTTGATCATACCTGGGGCGAAGGTTGTCAGTGTTTGATAGTCGAGAGTGGAATCACTGGTAACATGATCATGGCATGACGCACATTTCGGATGCAGCCCAGACACGGTTATCTGTTGGATCAACAAAACAGCTTTATTGACGTTTCTTACTTCCGCAAAATTCTAGAAGCAGTAGGAAGAAACTCAGTGTGAAAGGACGTTCCACTGACATAATGAATGACATTTGCAAAAGCTCACCCATGTACATTTTCATGACACCCTTTGGCATTCTTCTGACCTGAGAGCATAAGTCTACATCAAATATTTATCATTTTCTCTCGAGTCGTTTGTACCGGAGCTCTTGAACTTATCCTAGTCCATCACTGTGTACACTGATTCATATGCTGTGATCAGAATAGTCTATGGGAGTAGGTTTCGGCCGGACCAAGCGCCCTGTCCTGCTGACCCACAGATTGTGACGCGTCTCTTTTTAATATTTGTACATTCCGCCCCATTTTGAAGGAGCATCGTTCTTCTGAAACCAAAGTTTATTGATCGGGGCAGTTGCTACCATCTGTGGAATTGCTTGAGGTCCCAATAACTGTTGGTATGCTAACGCCACTGACAGTATCGTTCAGGCACTGATAACACTAGCTACCGGTCACGTTATCCTGAGGGAACAATCGGTCTGATACTTTTGGTGTCGAAACGCCTGCTCAGAGAGCAGCGTGCGTGCAAGTGTAGAGTGGGAATACCGGTAATGGCGTTGTTTACACCCGGCCAAAAGAACACACATGGCCACTGAGATTCCGTTTCATCAAATCAGATCAGGGCTTAGATTGAAACTTGAGACAACCACAGGCGCATCGGTCGCATCACGTGTACCTCGTCCGCATGATTGGCGAGGTTGCCGGCCTTGCTCCAATGTTTCCACGCCTGAGAGCAAAAACTGCGCCACCCAAATCACATGGCCTTATCGCTAGAACGGTTGTCAACATGAGCTCGGTGCATCTGTTGCTGTCGCCTCACTTCGTTCTGGGACTTGTCAGAAGGCCTGCCAACACGGCGTCCCAACAGCCACCCGGGCTTACCGCTCTGCTATCAACGCTGTTCAGGTGCTCCAGTCGCGTACACAGTGCTGTTCGTTGATACGTGACAACGCTGCCCTGTGAGACAGACTGTGACCGCCCCTGATACCAGTGCAAGACAAACCCAAGAGGTTGTCAAGATATTTTTGTGCGACTGTTATTAAAAATGGCTACTCGGGTATGGCGCAAAAAGCTGGTTTGGTGTTGATAGTCAGGTTAACCTCTGTGTCTCTTCCGAGGAACGAGACTTAATTTTGCTGGCTTTTGTTGGTATCCAACCTTGGGCACTTTTAGGTTGTTAACTGGGTGGTAAGACTAGTCTCAACGACGGCTGTGCCGTTGCTCAGACTGCTAAGTAAGCTGAAGGATTAAGTCGGTGATTGGTAATGCATATATAGCGAACGATGTGTTGTGTAACTATTCTCCTGTTAAATAAAAACTCAAAGGTTAGCGAAATTATGGTTTCGACTGCGTCCCTTCTGTAAATAAAGCTGTAAGATTTGGACTATGTTTATAAAGGTTACAAAAGCCCCGTAATATGTCTAAAGCAAGGGAACTACCTGATTGGTTGATTTCTTCGGGAGTGCGATATTTTGACTAAACCATTCTAATGACATTCATGTGCACTGTTGTTGACAAGTTAAGAATACCACAGTGGTAGTAACAAAGTGGTGGTGGCGCGAATGAATCAACTTTCTGATCAGTCAAGCTTGGCCGAATGGTTATGTATTCTACTTGCTGGCCGGGAGGTTGCGGGTTCGAAACTCCCTGGAGTTTCGTGAGATTCACACTGCTAATGAGTCCCAATGAAGACGAAACAGCTGTATAGCTTTTCTCGGTTTTTCAGCATAAATTGGCTGCCTTTACAGGATGCAATCTCAACTGAGAATAGCTGCGCCACGGCTGTTCCCAACGCTATTTGGCACAAGGCCTTAGGACGACTTGGTGGTAGTCGACAAACCACTCCGGTTCGATCTGATGGTTGGTGCCTGATGGTTGGTTAATTCAGTTAAGCTGTAGTAATACAGGTGAAGTGTCTGGCCAGCCATCAAATCATTCTAAGGCAGCGTGCCAAAGAGCATTGGAAGCAGCTGTGGCGACTACTAGTTTGCTACGTGACCCCTCCCCGTATCAACCAAAAAGGCACGTGGTGGCATTCAGACTGCCTTGTCTCATCAAGCACAGCCCCAACAAAAACAAACTAATCAGATGGTGCCCTTCTTTGAGAATTATTTTGAAACCTCCAGAATCTTTACATCACTACTCCGTATTACCGTAATAAACACCGCCTCCCTGTCAACATCTATCCTCGATCTACAGCATTAACTCACTTCCATAAGCAATGATATACCGTTTTTTCACTTAGGTTTTTATTTATCATTTTGTCCATGTCTAGAATACAGTGGGATAAATTATTGTGTGTACTGTCGTTAAGGCTTACACTAATCAATGTGTATGTGCGTTTGTCCGTTGATCTTATTTCGTCGAGTTTACATCGGCGCTAAAGTGTAGCACAACAACGTCATGCGGCTCATTTGAACAGCTGATCAACCACTGTCGATTTGCAAATGCGTTTCGACGTAAGTCAACAATATATCGCTTCACTACCAATAGATGTCACAGAGCGGTGGTCAAGCGAATCGTGGATCGACAGGTATTTTGGCACTTCTTTCTCGAATTTTTTGAATCACTGTAGCTTCAGTAAGCTGTAAGGCAAGAATATATTTATTTATAACACTCGCGTTGATTCATACCATGTCCTTTCCATCCAAGCCAAACGTTTTAGGCTGTAACTACCAGACCGTAGGAAAGTAAACACGTTGCGTGCAATGTTAAACCTCAAATCCTCCACAGTCTGCTGCTTAATCATTGTAGAAACGTTTAAGCCTCTTCGCTCGAAGGATCGTCAGAACACAAGGTTATAACTGATATCTATTCAATCTAGCGTGAACCATAAGCGTTAAGAGGATATGTGTGCACTTTATAAAGCCATCCTTAGGACCACCGACCGACTTTCTAATCACAATCTAATAGCGCAGCTATGAAGGTTATCAGTTCGTTGCCTTGAAACTAGTGCTACATCAAAAAACGCTCTCTGGGTCACCAAGTCTGAGGCCACTCTTTCAATCAATCAATAAATTTGTCACGTATAAACCACCTACCACAGGCAAATTTGGTTCAGGCTGCCACGGTTTCGAGTATCGGGAAGTGGGAGAGTGTGGGACATACAGTTAAGCATTGGAGGCGATGGCATGTTCACTTAGTTCGGGAACTGGGTAGCTACCCGTTGAAGGCGATGACTTTGATGCACGAACGCCACTGACTGCGCGATTGGGCCATTCCTGCCAGTGTCATTAACCATTGGTGAGTTGAGTCCCGGGGTCCCTATCCAGGGAGGCGAAAGTTGTCGACCCGACTAAGTTTACTGGTTAATGTTTTCGTAATTCGTTGCCAGGTCATACACTGTCAACCTCTTGGTTGCTTCCATTGAGCACAGGGCTTGGCAAAATGATCTCTACGAGGCAGACGGTCTTCTGACATGAGGAGTTCATGTCCTAACCAGTGTAACCGATAAAGCGTGAGTAATTCATCCATCGCGGGAGAGTTCCATCTTCTTTAAACAATCCAGCGTACCTCAGCTTTGTTAATCCGATGTTCCCGTGAGACCCGACCAATGCCTTGGAGACACCGACGGTCAAACACTGAAACCTTTCGTATGTCCTCCGCGCATACGCCACCCCCCTGATCCATAAAGCAGAATGGATCGCACTGTCGCCGTGTTAAATCTGCCCTTGACAGACAAATTGGTGTGGCGTCGGCGCCATTTGTGACGGAGGTTAATAAAAGCTGCCCTGGCCTTCCCGATTCTATAAGTATCCTCATCAACAGCCAGTCCACCAGAGCTTATACAACTGCCCAGTTTACCAAATTTATCTACCACGTCGATTGGCTCGTCCTCAACCTTGAGGTTTGGGTTTAATCCAATCCACTCTTGTAGCAGCACTTTACACTTTGCAGGTGTGAAGCGCATGCCAAACCGTGTGGCAAAGTTATTTAGGTTAGGGAAACAGAGCAATATCGTTCGCGTACTCAGTGTCTGTGAGGGAACTTCACGAGAGCATTTCGACCCCCGAGGTTTCAGAGCCAGGCAGAGAAATTTCAAGCAGGACATCGATAACAGAGTTGAAGAGGAAGGGTGAGAGAGGGCAGCCTAGACTTACACCGCTTGACGTGGTGTCCTCAGGCGAAAGTTTGCCGTATACTCACACGCGCCCACAAGAGTTCGCATACAGAGCCCCCATAAGGGCTATAAATTTAGAACCAACACCCTTGTTCGCCAGACTCTACCAAAGTTTCTGACGATCGGCAGAGTCAGAAGCAGCTTTCAGATCAAGAAAAATAACCAGCATGAGACGTCTGAAGGAGTGGCGCTATTCAAGAACTTATCTCATGGTAAAGATATGGTCGATGAATCCTCCGCCAGGGCGAAACCCAGCTTGATTCTCATGAATCTGTCTCTCACGATAATCGACCAACCTGCGAAAAATAATGTCATAGAGCACCTTAGATGCTACGGATACCAGGCGGATACTACGATGA
Organism: Opisthorchis felineus; assembly: GCA_004794785.1. NCBI lineage: Eukaryota > Metazoa > Platyhelminthes > Trematoda > Opisthorchiida > Opisthorchiidae > Opisthorchis > Opisthorchis felineus. The sequence continues at coordinate 603,729 of SJOL01006460.1, read as the reverse complement.
TTTTCGAGCCCTTTTTGAAAACTATGATGATGTTGAACAGCTGCATTCGACTGGTGTTCTGATTTCGTTCCAAGACTTTGAAGAGTTTGGGCTGTAGGCCATCCGCGCCAGGTGCCTTGTCACACTGCATTCAGGTGCGCTGGGATCTTCCAGTTGTTGTGTTGAAGGAGACCAGCTGAAGTGCTCAGCCAGTCGCTGAAGACGACGACTGAGGAAGTGAATTACTATTCCGTCTTCTTCGCATATCGTTTAGCTGACACTCGCCTTCTTTTGATTGGTTGAGCAATAGGGTGTGGCTGTTGCCTGCAGCGAAAACCTTCTCCATTTCTTGGGACTTCAAAATCGAACAGCGTTCTCTGTCGTTCTTCAGGCTTCAGGTTATCCGGTGTTTGATAGATCTGCGTGCGCCATCACAGTCGCTCTTTGCTAGTATGGCCTTTCTGGCAGCAATAAAATCTGCTGCTCTCGACGATTTCCACTGCGGTGGAGTCGGATGGTTCGGGCAAACATCTCTGAAAGCTGAGAGCATAGCTTGTTTAACCCACCTCCATTCAGCCTCCAAGCAGTCTTTGTCATCTGCATCACTGTGGGTTTCCAACAGCTTTCTAGGCAGGTCCGCCCGATCCTGTTCTCGAAGTTGATGAATAAACCTGCTTTGCTTTGGTACACGTAATGCTGACTAAAAGGGAAGTGATAACCGGGCCTACACAATGGCATGATCAGAGTTAGTTTGCGCACCCCAGAAGAAACGGTAATCTTTAATTGACGCTCTCCATCGGTAACTGATAACCACATGGTACAATGGAGTCCATGACTGTCTTGCGGTTGGTGGCCTCTAAGTAATTCAGTGTGAGCGCTTGTGTTGGAAGTCCGTGTTGTTATTTTAGTTTATTTTTCTGGGCGACGGTGTAGACACAGAACAGTGGCCAGAGGACTTGCACATGTGTTCATCGCACTTCATTGTTCGATGGGTGAGGAGGGGGTGTAGGGAAAGTTCAGTGAGCGAAGAGCTGCAAGGGAAAATGATACTTCCCGGTTATCCAAGCCGAAGGACTGTGGATGGATGTAGGATTTTGTTTGCTTCTGATTCAAGTGTCTGACCCGCGAGGCAGCGGGCAGTGGGGCTTTCTTTGAGGATCCTTTCCGGAGCCGATGGCTCAACAGTCTGATCTGCTCGACTGCAGGGCGTTGTCTCAACCCGAGGGCGCATGAAGTAAGGCATTAACCTATCATTCCTGATGCACCTGCGCACAACAGATGCCTTTTGAGCAGCACCGGACTCTGGTTTCAAAAGTATTTTCTACTGTATTGAATAATGCACCGGCGGTCACGGTCAACCACTGAGCGATCGGAGTGTGCAGTTTTTGGAGCTGACCTTATCTAACCCGTTCCTCCTCGGGAGAAGGCAGCATCGCTGCTTCTGTAAATTTGGAGATGGTGGCCGTCTGAAGGAAACACCTCACTGCCTTTACATTCCTGTCGCAGAGGACAGTACAAAATTACCTCCAGACAACCTCGTAATATGGTTACTCACACTACGGGATTCCCTGATCTTCACTGGGCTGCTCCATGCTGGCCTTCCTTGCATGGTTGTGCCTTTAGGAACGGAGTTCCAGCCGGTATAGCCGGGAGCAGAACAGAAGCCCGACCACGACGACAAGGTGGGGCGAAAATCATTCCTACTGGATGTGCTCCCCAAGCCATTCCTTCTTATATTATATGGTTAAACCATGACACAGGGAATTCAGTAGACAAGAACAGAATGATCGCTCAGATAGAAAGCTTGTAGGGGATAATCCGTAGGCGGACCTAAAACGCCTACATTACAGTCACGAACTCCCAGCCACACTTTCCTTTAGTCCGGGTACACTAGCACATGTATTTTTGGTCAGAGTACTCTTAGGATTCTGGCCACTTCCGATCATTCTCGACTGGCCTGCTTCGGAAAACCTCCAATGTAGGATAGTGTTTCCTAAAATAATTTACCTCAGCAAATATCTAGACATGGCTCGCTTGTAAGATATGTCATCGTGAGTGGTATGTTGCATTTCGGATTTCATGACAAAATTGCTGGAATATATTTTCTGTCGTGTCACTGTATTTATCCCAGGGGGACACTTTATGTCTAGCATAAAGATGAGTCGAACTGGAAGTGATCAAAATATTTCCAAACACGGGAGATTTTCAACCATTATGCGGTCGAGTTGTTCATCCCTGTCCGAATTTACAAGCTTCCTGCAACACATTGGTGGTGTCATTCACAAGTCATATGGCAAGTCACTGAGAAGAAACCCACATAATTCTGCTCTACTGGACGTAAAACATGACGGCAACGTGCATCTTGCCTTCCGCCCATCAAGTTTGTGGATCAATCGTTAAAGTAGGCCATGGATATAGCATTTTACTTAGTTAAGAGGGTTGAAGTATAGCCACAAGTATATATAATCACAAGTACAAGAAGGGTGCGCGATATGCCGGGATTCTGATATTTTCCGGAAGCCAGGTAGTCTGAGGACTTTGGGTTCACACGTGCACGGGACACTGCAACTGTACATGAAAAGTGCCGAAAATTGGCAGTTAGATCAGTTTGATATCATTTACTGGATAATACACTTACGCTCCAGTCGGATTCCACCGCATTTTTCAGGTCACGAAACAAGCATACTGACTGGCATTAGGCGATGTCAAAAGTCCATAAACCTAACCAAAGCGTCTAACCAAAAAAGGACATTCAAAGCCTCTGTTCCAACTGGAGGTAAGCTAGCAGCTAAAAGATGACATTTACAATAACAGGCCTTGAAGTTCTTAGACACATAAGAGGCAGCTATATTGAGCTCAGTAAGTACTTTGAGTCGCAGACCACGCAAAAAGACGTTTGAGCTACAGTACTTTCGAAGCTTGGCTTTCCTATGACGGCCACCCGCAAATGGGTACCGCAGATTCAAAGAACCGTCCAGCTGGATTCGGATGTACGAAAAATTGGGGGTACGATTGAGCGGAACTTTTGCTTACAGAGGACGCGTCACTCTCCGCCCACTTCACTGTATAAAAACGCTTACCATATATTCAGCCTGGTCGCATTTTTTTTATTGAAAGCAGTCAAGTTTACTGAAAAAGACGAATAATCCATACTAGCCGATTTTTAAGTGTCTTCTCAACGCTGCGGTACTGTAGACTTGTAAATCCCTTTGTGTTTCAATGTTTTAATTGTGCTAACAGACGGCAAAAGCATTAAATGTATATGATGAGTAATCTCACCTCTGAATTTCTCTATGTGCAACATTCCCGTCAAATGGAAGCTCACGGTACGGGCCGCCTCCAACGGAATCCCAAATTGCGCACATTTTCTCTATACACAGTTCAATTTTTGTCCTCAAATTTATTTTTATTCCTTCAAAAACGTAAATAATCTGGACATCTTTAGAATAAACAGAAGACTTCATGTAACTATGGGCCATATTGCCATTCCAATTGACTGTGTTGTAAAGCATCAATCAACACTGATCAAGAAACCTTCACAATCCATTTGTCCTGGATATCCTAGCTAGACTTTGATCTAAACTTCAGGAAAAATCGAAATACCACTCGATAACTAATGCGCTTCATTTCACGTTATGATCAGTAAGGTGAATTGTGGTTTACCACTTTCTAGTGTATTGCCTTTTTTCTAGAAGCCATACTTTCGACATGTTCCGAAGCTTTTTTTCCGAGAAGATACTTGCTCGTGTAAGAGTGATCACTAAGGGCAGCAATAAATTTTGCAAAATTTGGAAGAGAATCGGAAATAATGGAGGAAACTGTGGAATATAAGGTATCTATTTTTGGTGAGATTCACCATCACATGTTTTTTTTGGTTTTTCAGTTACTCGACTGTCTAGCTGTCGTGTGAAGCTAATCGAGACTGATTTCTTGTTTGCCTTAGTTAAAATATCTAGCCTCATTGAACTGTTCATAATCGTTCGTGACCTGATGAAATGACCACCTGTTATCTGTCATCGGCTTGGTTTCATGCTTACGGACGACTTTTTATGGGCTGAGTTTGTACACACGTGATTTTGTGAAGAAGGGTTTCAATATCTGCGATTACTCTACTTCACTGTAATTATACTGTCTGGATGAAAAACTGATAAAGAAAACCGATTGTTATTTCCATGTTGCGTGGCATTCCATCATTCAAGTTTCTACTCAGCTTTCTGTCTTAAATACTGCAAAAGATTTTCAAGAAAAAAGTAGCTCTTTTAGACATTTTGCGTGATATTCAAGTTATCTGAACAGGAAATAGGAAAATCCGTGATTTAGGGCATGCAGAAACTCATTTTTTTCTGGAATACTGAACCCCTTCATAGAAGACGCACGCAATATTTTACACTGCTGTTCCTTTACACGAACAATCACTCTTAAAAAGACTAACTACTAGTTATCCGATGAAGTCTTTTATTGGTTTCTTCTTTAATCCACCAAGATCTTCGCACTCCAACTGAAATTCTATGGCTTCACTAGTGTGAGCAAACTGACGCATTTGTTCCGATTGTAATAAACGAAACTGTCGGTGTCGATTTCACCTGAACTTTATTTGCTCTCAATCAAATGCATACTAGTACCTGAGAAAAGCAATTGAGGATTTTAGAATTGCTAATCACAGACAAAACGGACCACGACATGATATGAATACGGATTGAATGCTCCCAAACATGGATGTGCCAGCGTCTCACGGGTTGTTAACTAGGATCGAGAAGATGCGAAAGTCACAAAAGTCATAAAAGTTAAACTCACTTCTCCCAATCCTCCGATTGAATACATCAAAAAGTGGCGATTTTCAAATTATTACTCCGACCTCCTACCTCTCAGAAGCAGGCCAGTTGTTCTCAATAGTTATTTTATCCTGTCAGTGAGGCCATTCTAAGCTGAAAAGCCACGAAGCACCGTACATATTTATCATCTTAATGGGGATTCATTGGCAATGCGGATCTTACGAAACTCAGAGTTTCAAACCCGTGACATTCTGGCCAGTGGTTGGACACTTGACCGTTTGGCTACGAGTAGTTGACCAGCAGTGTGATTAGCTCTCATGTAGGCAGGGCATAGGAAAACTCACCCATCGGTCACACTGCATGTTCCCGCTTTGACTAGCTCGTCCAGTGACGACTTCTTAGAAGAAAGCTGCACTCACGGTATGAGGCATTTATAGTTTGATAATGGTGTGAGGGATTTGGTAATTTTCAATAGAGATTGTACTCTTTCAGTAAAGCCAATGCATGCTGAAAATCCGAGAAGCACACTACAGCCACACTAACAGTGACGCACCTGAGACTTGCTAAGAAGAATTAGTGGATAAAGCAATCTCCACCAAAGAGTAATCAGTTTGTTGTTCTGATTCCAGCACAAATAGAGTTGTTGTTGTTGTAGCTACTGACGTCGGTGGCCTGCCGTCATGTTCCTCCGGATGTTGCTTGGTGGGCACCGTTGTGTCTATATCCTATTCTGGGAGCCTAAAGACAATCTACTCTGTATCCTAACATATCCATCCGGTCAGAAAGGAAAAACCGAGAATTCTCGAGTCAAAGGAGCTCTATCTTCTCCGGAAATAACCATAATTGTTACTTGACAAATTTGTTCCTCACATTTTTATCCGGAACAACACCTTAGTTACCAAGAAAGGATTTTTTCCAGTTTTTGCTAACTGGCATACCTCAAAATATTACTTCCTCAGTCAGGTTTTCAGTTTGTTACAAATCACTGGTTCATGCCCTCATCATAGCTAATAAAACTCATTTTGTGTTCGTTTGGGTTCGTCGACCAGTAACTTCCTCATTTCGAGTATTTCCACCAACTCGCAAGCGCTGGAACTGTTAGGAAAATTTACAACGTTCCGGAAACGCACAGTTTACAATTTTTGGAAAAAAATCGAAAAAATTGCCAACTTATCCTCCTGCATTTCCTTGTGACTGCATTTGTTGCCCTTTGCGATCGACAGATAAACAATTAATTACGATAATGGAGGGAAAACTGTGAAAACCTCGATTTGTTGGCCCTCAATCCGCAATGTCAGTTCGTCACTTCGTCATATATTACGGGAAGGAGGCCAGGTATGTCTGAATAGCGTATAAATCATCGTTCTGTGCCTTCTTCAGCGCAAAAACAGAGTAACATTATGTGTCAAGGAGTAGATTTCTTACCCCACCCGCTGCTTGGCGTTCGCACATGTGACATTGAAGTGGAAAATCTGGGTTTCACTTTGCAATATTTTTAAAAGGATTTGTGGTACGTTTACTGCTACCAGGCAAGCGAGGTACATCCGCACGCTATCGAGTTGGTTTGGATGTCACAAAATCTACCTATTGTGTATTATTTTGCAGGCCTGGAAACATCACAAACGAGAGATTCAGCTGGGTTCCAGGTGAGTCTCTCGCAAAACCAAATTTGTTTGCAAATGAGTGTATTTCGCTATTTTGCAAGCTGTTTGATTGCACTAACCTGCCGAACGTCTGGAAGCAGCCCATGCGGCCTTAAATTCAAACGAGGGTGGCTTTATTTACCAAAGGGTTTCGAACTTGCGAACCTAACAAAAACTACTCGCAAATTACTCGAACGATGCATGAAAGAATTTGCCGTTTGCTGCATTTTCATGAATAGCCTAATATTTCCGTATTTAGCATAGGTTTAAGTCAGATGACGATGTATTATCACTGAGTTCACTTTCTTTGGATCGAATCGGTAACAGGTATAACAGATATAATTTTTTTTATAACTTTTTCAGTCATATCCCACTGATACCTCCATAACATTCCTTGACCCACAAACCAGTTGGATTAATTCTCAGTTGATGGAATCTATTTTAGACCACCGTCCTGAAGCCATGAGAGGAGCAGTTAAGCGCTACTACGTATTACTAGCGAATCGCTGTCAATGATTCTGTGAGAGCATTAGAAATCATTTCTGTTATGCACCTACACAGTATGACACTGCCCCTTCAGAGGGGTATCATTTTTAATTTCCGTGTTGCAAGAACTTGCAGCCTAATGGAATTTCCAAGCTTCAATTTTACAGCATATGGCACCCGCGGGACGTAGTATTATACAGGCACTGTTCGACAAATAAATCTTCGCCAACTGTTTTCCCCTGGAGTCGATTGAACGTCCATCCGGAATGTTTACATTTGCTAACGCAAACGAATTCAAGTCATTTTAGAGTTTAGTTCTTTGAGAGTCCTGAGAGAGAGTATATCACATCAGTTGTAAGTAAACGTTTTCTTGTCTAAAACGGTGAAAGAACTCTTGTCTTCAATGCGTCAGATCTCGTGTACTTACCACAGTATAGTGGCTTAACTGGAAGTCTTAGATCAACCGAGTCCGAATGTTTTGTTTTTCGTCTGGTTTCGAATTGGATGATAAAGCCGTAAGTGCGTCCCTTTAAGCATACTTGAAAAATCTCAACGTGGTATCCAGTTTTAGGATGAACTTTTGTCCGCGTAATTTGCAACCAAAGATCCAAGCTTTGGACACTGAAAGTCGAAAAACAGAAACTGAAATTGATGACGTAACGGCAGGCCAAAATAAAACCCGCTCAATCGTGCCAACTCGGAAGATTCAAAGTTGTGGACACAGAGTTCTTGATTTGTCACTGGTATTCCAGTAAAGTCCTATTTGTTCTGCGGTGTCGATTAAAAAATATTCCGCCTTGTTTACTGTCGAGTTTCCTGGAAGGGCGTCCCAAATATATCATGCAACAGAGTCCAAGATGTCAGGTCTTATGAAAGGCCCAAGTTGGTCTTGAACCTGAAAACTGAAATAGTTATGTAAGCTCTGTTCATCCCATCGTATCATACGCCCGCCTGCTATATTATGGAGCCAGAACGGTGCAAACATACCTGGGCAATGCGGAGTGATTGTGAGAGATGCTCTGACTTTCAAGAATGGTCGACGAATGGGCCCAATATTTGATCAACAGGTTTACTGTAAAGATAAGAACCATTGCATTCCTAATCATATTGGTCGACCGGGGTCTGTCACTTGCAAATCAGCCTCGTTGTGACTCCGACCAAAAATACTACAGCTGAGCTCTGAAGTGCTACAGAGGTACACTCAATCACCTATTCAGTTCAGCTGAACTCGCCTTGGTGCATTGTCTATGCCCGCTAGAAAGTGTGGCCAGTTCATTCGTACGCGGTTCATCAGATAGGAAATTCACACATAAACGTGCATGTCTCATAAATGATTGTCCTTTATCGCACAAACGAACCATCACTTTTGTTGCACCATTGTGGTTCAGGATTACTGAGACTGTGTGCCAAATCAACTGCATTTTCACAACTTATGGCGATCAGGCCGAATAGAAATAACAAGCTAAACACACGGAACACAACTGATTTTCGGGTAGTAGCAGACGTAAATTTTTCTTCGAAGTGCACAATCGAGTGGAATAGGGTTTGTTCAACGTTACAAGTCTTCGTAACAACCTTTGTTCTTTCGATTATCCGAAAGACACTTGAATTCTTGTGCAAATTCTGAACAGCGCTGTTCATGAATTTCAGATTTACCTATTGAAAAGACACAGCATACGTAGAACGTCCTTGTGTCTGAATGCCTTGTTGGAGTGTCAGATAATATTGGATTATGCGGTTCCTGAATATTGCTCTTCAGTGATTGTGTAACGGCGAGCAGGTGGATCAAATGGATGCAAAACATAGCTTTGGCTCTTTCAATAACCTTTTCCAGTGGTCGCGTACAGACAAAAATGAGTTCACTAAAAAGGTTGAAACACAAATGCCCTCGCTACCTTTGGCACACTGAAGTATGCGAGATCACGTTCTGTTCAACTTAACCGTCCACAATTAGCCTAAACAGACCGGCCTGAATAGATTCTGTCTCCACTGTAATCCCTTACTGAGGGATTATCACCTTATTGGACGCAATTCATAATCAGTCGTAAAATTTCCAGAGTCTTGTCAGGAAGACAGTGGTCATCTGCACTTCGGGGATACGCTAATACTAGGCTGTGAAGTGTTTTGCTGGAGTTTGCTGATCAATATATGTCTACATGTCATCGAACAGATGCTGGTAAACAATAAACACCAGACACTGCTGCGGTAGAAGCTCCGACCTTATCTCTTACACATTCAATTCGCAGTTCCCGAAAAAGTCACTCTAACTTCCTACTGGTAGTATTTTTGAGATAATTATCTCGGTAAAATATGGAAATCAGTTTGCAAATCGTGACCAAATAGAGGAAGTTCTGTGATTCGAACTGTACCCAAACAGACATACCGAAGAACACAAACTGCCAACTTGATGTGCCTTTGAAAAGCACGTTTGCTCAGGTTTGACAAAATCTTAGAAAGTGTTGTTCATTTGTATGAACAGAAAAATGTGAGCAGTTTCTTCTAGCTCCTGTGATTTATTTTACAAAGCTAAAAGCAAATCCTCAACGTTGAATGAAAATCATCTACCTTGAATCACCATATTTACTCTGGATCCAGGTGGCACCAACTGAGATTATGTGGAATTAGAATTCACGTACTAATTTGAAGGTCATAACTAACCCGGAGAAGTGCTGCAAAATGAAACACTATAGTTGTCCACCAGAATATCAACACTAACGTTCACTTTTAACCCGGCGATAATGATCGATTTTAAAACAATGTGTTTGATCTCAAGGGGGCTTGAATTTCACCATATTTGTCCGCACAATTTTCTCCCAGCAATCTCTCTTCACATTATTATTTCGACTTGTTCTTCTTCAAAAACACAGGTGTTCACTGCTGAGATGTATGAAAGTTCTATTGCTTGAAACGTTTTTTTTAGCCATATGCAAATTTCAGAGTTGCCGGAACATCTGGGTAAGTTTTCGAAGATTGTGCACTATCACCTATTGGAAGAGACAATGATCATGTCAATGACGTTTCTGGCTTGCTAGAATCTTACACTCTGTCGTGTTGATATGTTCCACGTCCACGGTTGCTCAATGTTGTAATAGATGCGTGTGCGACAACCTCATGAGCTTCAGGAGGAAACTCGTTTCGCCTTGTGCCGAACGTCTGCTAAGTCAAGTAACATGGGTCGTCAAAATTTCAGGTGAGATTTTCATGAAATAGGTATTTTCGCTTCAATGTCAAACTCACTCTGGGAACCATTCTATCAATGCCATCGAAAAATATGCTTGAAATCGTCAGCCTTCACCAAACAGGTATTCGCCACAAAGTACGACAATGAGCTGTCCTTCAATGAAAGAATCTGAGCCAGACTCTTATCTGTTTGCGACAGGATACGTAACGTTGATGTTTTTGAGTGAGACAAATTTGACTGCATGTCTTATCTGTTCGAAACAGGATACGAGCCGTAGACGTTTTTTTACAAGTTCTTTGGTGCTCTTTGTACATTTAATTGTGTAGAAACTATCAAAACTCACTGAACACTGGAAAATCAAAAGAATAAAACATGCATTAGTTTTCATCGGACAATCGGTTCTAACTTTAGTCTTAGAGAAGGGCTCGAACAAAAATCAGCTAAAAGGATATCAGCAACCCTGTGAGTAGTGCTCCGTCAAGAGGATATAATCCAGCACCTTGAAAATTGTACCAAATGAAGCTGTAGAAGTTCTTTCTACAACACATGTAGTTAGGAATATCACCAACCAGAGACTCATCTCCTCCGTTAAAACCAACTCAGTTTTGAAGTTAGTTTTTTGTGAAGTGTGTACAATTTAGACCAAGTAGAACATAAGGAAACTCGGAGGCCGTACCTACCTAATGCTTTAGAGAATTGTATGAATAGTTTTCTGTCAGGAATTACAATTTCAAGAGCATTGTCTTTTTCGCTTGAATTAGCACAAAACGTATACAGCTACGTGCGTGGTAATTTTCGGTTGAGAATATTGGTCAGAATAGCAAAAGTCTATTGGTTTCCAATGAAATATCAACCAGAGCAGACGGTTTAACGTTGCTAGAAGTCTTAAAATGATGAAGTTTATCATCACGTTTTCCAAGATGTCGTTGGCATGGTTTGCCATTGACATAGGACTGTTCAGACGAAAGGCACCATACGTCGATTCCTCCAAAATATTATCAGAGACAAATTGTTCTACTGGGCTTTCTTTCTTGACCACAATGAACTATAGTAGTCTCCGCAAAATTGAAGGCACAAAAAAGCTCAATACTGTCAACATTTTACCAGGCTGGTTGGATTGAAGAGTAGAAATGAAACAGATGGTTGAGTAAGTGGTTTTCTCACATATTGTCAAATGGTATGGTGAGTGGAAAAGTAACCTCCATTGTGACCAGTTGAGAGTTGTTGAAGGGTGATTAAAGTTGAAGGCTGTAACGACGATATTTACAATTTACAATATGAAAATTAAGCACTTATTGGTGAGGGTTTTCGGGGCAAGTTGGGCAGATTTTGTGACGTGAACATTAGGATTTATATGAAAAGACCGCAGTTTTCGTCTTACTTCCCACCTTTATCTGGGTCTGGAGTAAAAGCGGATGCTTTCAGACCAGACTCATCTCGTATTCCAGGGTCCGGATTGGTGTCCATACCTTTGCAGTTCAGTAGACGGTTTGCTCCTAAATCCACACTTGCGATGGACCAGACACTCGATAACGAATGTTCTCCGTCCTTAATTCCTCAGAAACAATACATTTTTCAGATTGCATTAAGCATCTCGTAATCTCACTTTCAGTATCGATGTAGCATATTGATGCTGTACTCCAACAAACTGGTTGCTCACTTCTGATTTTCCAGAAGTCTAAGTGCCGCTAGAAGGTGATATTTCGGGATACACCATGAGACGCTTGTGAGGGTGATATTATATGCAGACTCGAGAGTTTTTTCATCGACATTTTACCAGTTTCTGTCAAAAAGCTGTGAAGCACTGTACGGATGCTTCATTCATCATCTCTAAAGCGCTTCCAACCCACTTCCCTCATCTAGTAGTTGAAAACTAAAGATTCTGCCCTCAAACGGCTTATCAGCAGTATAGTTAGTTCGGAACTGAGTCGGCACTGATGCTGACCTGACACTTTTGTGACCGAAAGGATTGCTCTCACACTACCAGCAGGTATGTCTCGGTTTCGAATCGCCCCATATATTTGTGAAATGCGCACCGATGCTCATTCCTGCTCAGGCTAAAACAGGTTTACAATTTTTCTTGTTCTTTTAGCGTACATTGGGCTGTTGAGCATTTTTATGAGTGGTTTTTCGTTTCAAAAGTTACGATACCACTTGTTCTCTGAGCCTAGCCAGGCATCAGTGGTCCATTAAAATCTCCCGTAAAAACTTCAGGGCTCCTTTTGGATATTAAGGGACAGCATTCATATAGTAAAACTATTATGAAAGTAAATTTAGTGATGTTGGCAATCTATTTCTCACATACGGTGCGTCATTAGGAATGTCTTCCAACGACGCAATCCTCCGCTGCGCATGGAAACACCACACTGAAGATACCATCTCGACTGCTGGTGAAAGATTTGCCATCAACCTACGCATCTTAACGTACAAAACAATGACCATCTACTTTATTTTTTGAACACAACAGCACTGTCACTGTGAAACCCAGTTTTCCGAAATTCTGCGCCGGAAAGGAAAATTTCGTATTCAAACTGATTTTTTGACCGAACGTTAGTGCCCCTTCGAATAGGTCATAACGATTACATTGCGTTCATTTTTTATTGAAACAATGAAGCCATTAGTTTATCTTATCTAAGGGGGACACTGGCCAGAAACGATGTTTTGTGGAGTACCGAGCAATCAAAATTATATCCGCATACAGAACAAATCTAGCCTTCACAGTGTACATATAAGACAACGCCTTGTAGGGCGAAGGAAATAATCCACCCCGATCACAGCATGCCGTTTTGGACGAATAGTGTGCGGTTGCCACGATGTACGGCCTCCCTTAGTTTTCTACATGCTTTTTTTGGTCTGCGCAGTGTTTCTGAGCTATTTCAGCAAAGCATACATCACTTTCGTCAAGTCTTGGATTTCGTCTATCTGTGTAAGGAGGGAAACCCTTCGCTGCGGAACTCATCAGAAGAGCGCCAAACAAACAGTTACAGACTATCGGACAGGAAAGTTAAACTCTAATTTGCACGTTGCTTTTTAGAAACTGAATATCCGTCTTCTTCTTGAACGCCTCTTCTTGAACTCTCCTGAATATTCACTGACTATCGCACAATTGCAAGCAAAAACTGCAAAGTAGTTCAGCAAATTCCGTAATAAATCCTACCTTCCATCAGATCAAGACGAAGTTACGAGAACACACACACTACTCGCATGCGTCATCAGTAGTACCCACCGTTAGATCCGTATAGATGATAGTCGCCAATATTTCAGACGATAAACCTTTTCAGCACCTGTGCCAGCTGCTTGCCCGTTTTAACCAACACTGATTTACTGGCAATGCTGGAACTGGTCGGGTGAGTGGCACTCCTTGTCCCACTATTGCACGTTCGGCAACAATAGCTGGTCGGACCTTGGTTCGTGGTGCAAACAGCCTTCACTTGAATCGTCCGTATTCCGTATTCTAGTATTCGAATTGGTTAGCTTGTGCTCCACCAACTATCCTCTCACCTAATGTCACACGCAATCCCATGCACATTCTACTGTGCACATTTCTGCTCCCGCCGTTTAAATCCAAGATCGAAAGCTGTCTACCACCCACATTCGACGATAGCTAACATGTAGTGCTATTTGAACTGTGAATGTCACGGCACTCGCAACGCCATATTTAACTAGACATCTTAGCTTCCATTTCTTTTTATTCCGTGTACTGCTACCCGTGCGGCTTCAGATTTCATAATCCTGTGGTAGTCTTCTTATGGATTTTACTGATGACTCAACGCATGGACACTTTTAAAATCGGTGGCCGGCAACCCTTCGAAGATGTTCATACAAGATTGTCGCTATGGTCCCTTACGTAAACCACTACGCTGCCCGGGCCCAATCAGGAAAGAGTAGAAATCACTGTTTTAAACCTGGCAGGCTGGTAAAAATGAGGTGGATCTTGTCCCCTTCTTGTAGAAATCTGTAATTAGATGGGTGGGTCGAAACCTTTGAGAACCTTAGCAACTTATACATCTGTCGAGCTTGCAGGAAATGGGACACGGAACAGATGGCCCTGTGAAGCAATACTCGGTGCTTTTTTGAAGTGCAGAAATGTGTGAACAGAACTTCTCTTCTTAATATTGGTTGACCTCAAGCATCCCCTGGGGAACGACTTAAAGGTACAAAATTGAATCAACGACAAAATTGAATGGTCAGATATCTTCGTGTTAGTGACTATTCTGTATACAATAAAATGTTGATGGAATCTGATATAAGGTGTCTGGTTTTCATGCTGATGATGACCGCGCGACGCGAATAACTTATTTGTAAGACATTTCAAGTCCAGTAATCACCACGAACAAGCTATAGAAACCTGTATAATTTGAGCTGTGATTCTAAATAGTTTGTTTATTTTATTTTGCATACATCTCACTACTCATCGGCTTCGAAAAACGTGAACGCCATTACCACTTAAGTTCACAGTTATCTTATCTGCTTCCAAGTGAGGTAGAACACTGCGAACAAGGTTATTCTGCCATTTTCCGTTGGCTTCATATTGGAACTTACCTCATTCAAATGACAGAGATGTATACACTGGGCAGTGTCCGCCCTCCCCGAGGACTTGTAAGATTGACCGATCGGAAATTCTACCCAGATTTATAGGTTCAGTGGGTGAATTCTGGTCAGTTTAGCAATCATTATGGGTCATGACCGTGGTGGCAACAACGGAACTAGTGGTGCTGGATGATGTTACAGTAGGGCTTGACCACCACCACAAAGCCATTGCGTCCGACTACAAACGCTACTAGTGTTCACTACGGATGCAAAAACTGCAAGGCCCGATTTATCGATCCTTTGTCAGCGTCGTCACGATCCCTTTACTCTAGTCCCCTGGTCTAACACTCTCTTGATAGCGCCCTGGGGACCATAATTTTTTCTATTGAGCTGGCACGTCAGCTATCGGCAGAGCATTGGTTCACGAATTGTGGTCAGTTTGCAGATTAAATAGCACTTCCTAATCACCCATTAACTTCATTTTAGGCGCTACAAGGTGCGCTTCGTCCTTTGATTATTGCTACCAAACGTGACTATTATAAATATAACGCTTATAAAAAAGATGAAAGCTCAAATATCCTTATTTCAGATCCTCTTCAAATAACTATTAGACGACACGTTTAAGCTCCAGCGGCGGTGCAGCCCTTAATCTGCGCCTAATCAGAAGCACAAAGTCATCCATACATGAAATTAGATATCGTGGCAAATTGAAATCGAACAGTCCTGTAGTTTGTTAAACTGTGTTAATAAAACGATGTAAGCCGTACCCCACCTCCTTTTCTATCAGTTGTCGTATCCTTACGACTGATCAATGTCATGTTTACGTCCGTCTGTTTCTTGTTCCATTTGCTTTGACTGTTTTACATGCTGTTGTGTCAGTTTGGCCAGACAACTTCTCCGCAATATACTGCTTGATTTTCCGAATTTCCGCACACTGGGTTTGGGTGTGCTTGTAACATGACGGACGCTTGCAGTTGCACTGTAATGTCGAATGCGTGTTGTCACAGGCACATGGTGCCCTAGTAACAATAAATTTTTAATGGACTTGACTTAGTTTAGCAGTCCAACATACTGAATTGTGCCCTCTCAGAAGGTTTGTGATAACTGCGGGAAACCCGGGATCCCAGGGTTAAGAGACACTGGAACTTACGGCTTCTAGAATTAATTTCAGAACGTTTTTCATGGCAAGCTGTCTCTTATTTCGCATCTTTTGTACAGGCTTATTTAAGTATCGCCAACGTTACTCGTTCACAACTGATCAGACGGCAATGTCAGACGTTCACTACACAAATTCTTCGGATTGCACCATGTCTAATTTATGAGTAAGCAGGTTTCTTTCAAACTCTAAAACGAAAACTCCAGAGCCAGGAGAACTTTTAGAAACACTCTAAAATTGCATACCCAAAGCGACATGGTTCTGAATGATCGCATTCATGTGGGAGAAATATTCTTTGTCAAGGAAACAGGCCTTAGTGAAGTCTTCGACGAGAGGAGCACTGTACCGTCCACCAAACATTATAAATCATCCTATTTCTAAGAAGGAGACATGCTCGTGAGATCAGCACGCAGATGATCACTAAGCTGAAAACAGACTGTGCCAAACAAGAGCAATAACTGTGAGAACCGTAGTCTGCTGGGCCAAGTAAACGCAACTAGGAAGACCAGTCAACTGAGTACAGTCAGCGAGGGATGTGTCCGTTAGAAAACACGTTTGATGATCAGTTTTTAGACACTCGAGTCCCCATTGTTTAACCCAAGTAAGTCCTTGAAAAAATACAGTTTTCACTTAAGGTGAAAACTTAGAAAGCGAGGTCAGCCTTCTAAAATATTCTCCCACTGTTCCGCGTCAATCAAAACTTCATGTGTGACCCCGGCAGTGGCAGCAACCCTAGCGAATCCACTTGCTTCTTTATTCGGAACATGCACAGAGTAACTTCCAAATACAAGTGGTTCTCTGTAGAATGCCCAACATAAAGAGACAAAGGAAACAAGGTTGAGAAAAAAATTGGGCCGGGAACTGTGCCTGCCTGATGAACCCGAAGAAGGGCGTCACCGGTGGTGGGCTGTCGCAGAAACCATACTGTTATATCCCAAATATCATACGAACTAAAACATCCTGACACTATCGATTTTGCTGCTCATGCAATGTTCAAAGACAGTCCTTTGTAGCGAAAGGAAGGTGGGGTAATATTCACGATCATGTCTACAAAGCTTGATTCATTCCAGTCTGGCACAGGTTTGTATATATCGCAAGCTACAGCTCTGATAAATGACGCGAACTTTCTTGCGAACTCTCACTGGAGTCGTAAAATGCGCTGCATATCACCCACCCGCTTTTTAACATTCATTGGTTCACTCGTTAGAAGGAATTCTGCTGGAATATCCCCCGATTTTTTCTTCACTGGAATTACATTTTCTGATGCTGCTGTGCCACCGTATTGCCTTGGTAGGTCGGGAATGTTTTATGCTTCCCCCTTTTACTTCTTTTGCGGAGCACGCGCTCAAAAATAAACAATTTGGTCTCTAGCACTCGTTTTAATACACACTAAACAGCATATTTGCGTGAATTATCTAGAATATGACATGTAGGAAGCACGTAGTCACTCATTACATGTCGTAAAGTAGGGAGTATATTGATCGCTTGCGATAATGCGATGTTAGCTTCCCTGGTCTTCCAATGAACTTTATCAAGTAACCTATTACAGCACTTAATTATATGCATTGATGAAATTATAATCTGCACAGTTTAGTGATTGGGACTGTTTTATGTACCTTATATTTAGTAAGAACGAAGCAGATTCGTAAGCTGAAAAGGGATCATAATCGTCGTTTCCAAAGACAGCAAGACCTGTGCTGACACTGAAGCTCCACTGTAGTACAACCACATTTGAAGCCTTAGGGTGAAAACAAGACAGGCGAGCGGGTGGGGAAGGGAACTTGTGCTGGCATCTCGTAAGCACTCTTACTTGCTGTGACCTTCAAGCGCTCAATTAGCCAGTCTGGGAAGAAACGCCAAACGCCAGCGACATCGATCTGTCAACATTTATTACAGTAAATCCGTTCAGGAGGACGGGGGTAGCGAGGACCTTATCCTGGAAGGCATACTGCATCAACAACGTCTGAACTCTTCGTAGTCATTTTCACACCCATCTGCCCAGTCATAAGTTGTACACCTCGCAGTTTGCACCATTCGGAAGCAGGCACTGAGAACAACACTTGTCTCGGTAGTGTCACTGCAGTTGATGGTTCAGGATGTTTCCAGGGACAGAAGTACCCGCTGCACAACCAAACACTCGTTTTCTAATAAAGTGTTTACGAATTTTTTGACGCCATCCAACTGAAAATAAATATAATTTTGACTTATTGGTTAACTCATAAGTGGAAGGAGGATGCTGTTTCTTTATCTGGAAAATAACACGTGTTTTTACCAGAGACAGTGTGGCAGGAGACAAAAATTTGCTCTCCTTTAGATTTTTCCCGTCCGCATAATTTAGTCGCAGTGTTTACACGCTCTTCTGAAGGTGAATTTTCCAGATATCCTAATCATATACACACTAAGCAGGACAATGACATGGATTCCATTTCATTGCTCTATTCGAGCAAAATCTGGCTTTTACAGCTGTTGTGATTTAGACCCCACATTGACCGAATCTCCAATTGCTGTTTTTTTGCGCGCATAATCTGATAATACTCTAATAGCAATGGTCAACGTAGCAATACAATTACTCATTTGTTTTGAAAGTTTCGGTGATTTTGGATCAAGGTTATTGGCTGGCATAAATTTGGTTTACATTCGTTCGGCGAATTCAAATGAGGCCTGATTGTCCACTCAGTTATTTTCATTTATAGTCTGTCTACCAGGTACAAAAAATGTGGCATTCCGGAACCCACAAAAGACTTTCAGGTGGGTTTCTAATGATAACCATACACTTGTGCAAGCGCATGCAACATTTCCTTGAATGGCCTTAACCCCGACAATAAAAAACTCACCAGTAACTGACGTGCCCGAAATCGGCCGCGGGGTTTAAAATTGCATTAAAGTATAAAGTAACCACGTGTTCACCCGAACGTCGCATCACCGTGAGCCCCAGGTAGATGTCGACTGCCTAATTTTTTTCCGGCTGTCCGTATTGGCGATGAAAGGTTCCCACTTTTGGAAACTTAAAGTGAAACGCAGACGGGTAGTCTACTTTACTGTCACTTCGAAAAACACTCACGGAAAATGGTGCCTGAATCTTCCAAAAAAGGGCTGAAAATGAAGTTACCCCAGACAATATTCACACCAACCTTACATGCCATCAACTATTTTACCGTTAAAATGTTTGAAAGAAATTAATACACAAATCCTGAGGAATATATTAAATAAATACGCCTATTACTAATATTGCATGATATTACCTAGAACTCACAGTAACGACAATACGTACTTCATAGTAATTTTCCGAAATGATGGTTGGTAGCCACCGACAATCCCTCAGTTTTATCAGGAATATGAGAAATTTTATTCAGGTCAAATAGATTACAGGCAGCGTCCTTTTGTTTTTGCATTTAATAATTGCGTCTTCTAGCAGTCCGGTTTTCTTCCGTTCTGGTTCTGGTTTGCAGATTTGAGATAAATTATGCAGGGTCCAATTCCTAGGTTCTCATTAAAATTGGACTGCTCGCATGGCTGAAAAAGAGGACAGAGTGGACTGCAAACTTTTTTCAAGCACGTCAGAAGAAGACGCACATTAGTTCACTGGGTTTACGGAAACCTGAAAAAGTGATTTTATGCACGTCGTCCTTCTTTCTTGACTTCAAAATTGCGGAAGATATTAGTCTCGTAAGATGAGACAGGTGGACAAGTTTCCTGAAAAATACAGAGTTGATCCGAGAATAGGCGGTTTAGCAAACATATGTTTTTGGAACCATCCTAAACCACTCTCTATATAAACGTCAAAACCGCCAGCACGACTTGGTGATCTCGTACGTTTCTTGGATTCCTAGTAGTCGGTCTAAAATAGTTTGAGTTGACGCTAGAGGCTTATTGAATCCATCTTAAGAAGCCTGGAAACAATGGACGTTTGTCCATTCTTGCTCTCAGATGATCACTGGCCCCGGACAATGACTACTATTCAGAAAACAATTATTTCACTTAAAAATTTGAACCCACTCAAAGTATTTGCTCCAAGTCTCAGTTCAAGTAGTGTGACCTAAAAACCGTCGGTTTTCTCGAGAGTTAATTGAACACAAGTGCAAGCGTCTCAAAAAGCAGTTACTTACTGGCCCGTGAAAAAGAGCAAACTTATATTGTACCTGCAGTCCAATGGCAAAAGGACACCTCTAACAGGAATCCTAGAATTTGGTTAACCTGTTACCTGATGATGAGTTCCGCTTCTCAAGTAAGCTGTATTACGCAATAAGAGAGGCATTATTTTACAAAAAGCATGGTAGTGAACCAGGTGCTGGCTTTCCCACTCTTCAAGAATTGACAGAAGTCATTCTCGGGAGTCACACTCGCATACGCTGATGCAAACAAAACGAAATACTCTTGGTGTTGGTCTCTTGTGACGTCATGACTCCTATAGGCAATTCTTATTGTAATTACTATTACAATGTCGTTGTTTTTCTCGCAAAATTTGAAGTAATTCGCATGGACTTGATTTTCCATGTTTGGCGGATAGCCTTAGAACAAAGTGGGAATTTTTTTTAGCACGGTAATTATTTAACCGCATCAACCTTGAAAGTTCCCGAATATGTAACTTGGTGGTACTAACTAAATTACAAAAAATGTATTATCTAAATCCAACTGTAATGGTGATATTGACAAGCCGTTCCTCAGCAGGAATGCGTGATCATTAAACTAAGCGTATTGGCAGATTTTTAGTATCCTAGCGACCGTTTGTTCTACAAGCGAGCAACCGCAAAATTCCGGCTAACGGACACGCGTTTATCAACATCGAAAAAGAGTGATTTTCACAACGTTTCTTCTCGTCAATTGCGAAGTAATTGAAAATCACTCATAGGCAATGTCTACTAATGAACAGTCCTGATAAAGCTCAATGAAACATCTGCAGTTCACGCACGACAGACGAACAAAAATTCGTAAACGAACAAATTTGTGATGCTTTTGAAAACTCGTGCACAGCTACCAGAACATCCCTGAAGTCTGCCTCTGTCTCACCGAACAAACCAACAACCATATCCATTAGCCATATTCCGTGTTTTACTTGCAGCGTCATCGTCTCTTGAGCAGTCAGGTCGTATAAGTTATATGTATAAACTTTGTCTTTTATGCACTCGATTCTTACACAATAGTGGAATTAACTGCGTCCTCAAGATGCTAAAAGAAAACAGCAGTCGTCACCGTATCTTGGATTGTCACCTTCACAGGCTCGAAAAAACAATAACATGTTCTATTTCATTAGCAGCCTAAAAATTTGTATTACTTCAGGTTCAGAAACACTGTGTATAACTTTTTTGAGCTTTCTTATCAAGACTGAAGACCTAACCAAGCTGCATTTCTACCTTCTGTTTGAAGTATGTCACTGCACAGAATACTGGTAGGACAAGCCCCTCATTCTGCAGTTTGTTCTTCATTCTAGTGTGTAGTGACAGGCAAAAAATGAAGGGTATAGATAAGAGAAAGCGAACATATTTTTCGATTTTCTTCCTAATGATGAAACCTTAGTAACCAGCGATACCATCACAATTGGATTTACTAGGCCACTAACAATGACATTTGGTGGCACAATAAAAGTTTTCAGAAAGTCTGAATTTGTGCGGAGTGGAAGATAACATACCCTACAGGTAGTCAGTTATCCTCACTATGAGTGGTAAAAACTAGTAGCTGAATTTCACTGGCATGAAGAATGTAGGCAAATGGCCAGGAAAAATTTCTGAATTACCCGTCTAATGTTTACATCAAACTTCCGTCAAGTTAAACAGGATATTTGCAAGCTCAACCGGGAAATAGTGAGACATTGTGAACAGACGTGCTTGCTCCGGGCAAAATGTTCGATCTTTAATAATTGTAAACCAAATTCAGACCAAAGTAGCATGTCACGATTTCTTAATCATGGTTATTTTTTTCTGCTTTTGAGGCAAAACGTTGTCACGAATTCAACCAAAATTGTTGGCACCAGTGTTGCTTCAATCTCTCAGTCGTTGTAATATTTTGGATACTGCTTTTTCTACGACACATTACTTGCCCTTCTTGGTTCCTATGTGTGCCCTGCATTTTGTTAACTTACCTAGTTTTACCCATCAAGACAATGCTGAACCTCTTAATGGGCTTGGATAGCAATATTTGATCAGTCGTCTGCATGTGGTTCAAAGTATCAAAGTGCTGCTTTCTCAAGATGCCTTTGAACCCTGGCTTATAATTAGGGTATTCCTAACGAGAACTAACCAGTTTCGACCTTAATTGTTCCATGTTTAGTTCAGAGGATTGAAATAGCTCATATAATTACCCAAATTTGTCGAACCGAAGTCTAGTTTGATCTGTTTCCGAGCTATTTCCGTCCCCGGAACTAAGCGCAGAACAAGTGTAGTAGATTTTGGTCAGTTTGTGTCACCAGTGCATCCATTATAAGCCATATACTCTAAGCACCTATTTATGCAAAACGGATATCCCGCGCGGTCTACACTCAGAACTATGCAGCCTGTAAAACGGATAGCTCAAACGATGAGACCGTACCTTTGGCGAACGCGCTATAAAACCTTTCACGAAAGGGTCGCGTCTTCCATCTCCCCATGTTCACTAATAAGACCGTAGAGACAAGTGCAATTACTTGATTGAGCGCACATACTTACCGTCCATTTCCCATTGAACTTCTTACTATATTTAGCTCGAAATCGCAGCGTAGTTACAGAACAAGAAAAGGACAAACACGTTACGATATTCCGCATTAAGAAATGTGTAAAAGTTGATAAAACTTGACTGAATATTGCAGATGATTCATTCCAAGTGTTGAAGTTAAATCGGACTGTTACTGGACACATTTCTCGAAAATAATTTTGGTCACTCTTTCCTAATTAACCTCAGCTTGGATGAACGTAACCTCAGTCATTTTCAGCCCATCGATCACCATCACCAGGTCAAAAACGAGGATAGTCATATGATTCTATCACGGTCATCCTCAATTTTTCATTGACTGTACGCCTCCTGTAAATTCGTAAACTCCGAAATTTGGATTGCAGTTGCGTTCTTGCAAACTTCATTCACTAGAAAACTAAAGATTTTCCGAAATCGACGTCACACAAGTTGCGCGTGAAATAAGTGATGTCTATTCAGTTTCGTCGTGGCAGGTAGTTCAAAATTCAATTAATATTCCTGGAAAGTAATGAGTTTATGCTGGAGAAGCAAATTTGTCAACTTAAGGAAACACCGCATTTGGTTAACGCGATTTTAAGGAAAATCGAAACAACTTTAATGCACCTGAACTTGAAACGCGCTTGCGTCCAGTTACTCGAGTTCTGATAAAAAATTTGTGACGCGATTGCGACGTGTCGCGCAGACGCAGAGAGATAGGATGAAACAAGTCTGGTTGCAAACGCTAATCTAGTTCACTGCCAACTATAGGATAAAGTGGATGATTAATGTTGCTTGATATTATTATAATGCTACTATAAGCCACCGCATGCTTTCGACTTTTTGCACCAGTCGGTTGCAGACGAACGTGACTGCGGATAAGTAAGGCAAATGGATAGAGTAGCCCGACGAATTGTAATAAGCATGGAAAACTGTGACTGATCGGAGTTCCGAAATCCAAGCACGGCTTGTCTTCAAAATTTGAGGTAAGTCTCTACATGAGATATAACGACATATTATGGTTGCTTTTAATTAAAACTTGTAGAGTTCCAACCACTTTATGCCGATTCATCAAAGATTATTTTTGCGTTGTGTAGCACATGAATACCCGTATCTTGTCAGCCGTTTAACGTTTAACCGTTTACCCTGACCGTTAACGGGCCACCGACCCGAAAAGCACAGAGCAAGTGAAGCACAGGCCAATGCAGTTAACCTATCAGTTGACTTTCTTGGTGGTCGGACGACTCGTTATTTGCCAGCTAGTTGTACCATCTTTGCGAGACTGATCACTAAACGAGTAATAAGTCGAAATTTGATCAGCCTGACAAACGCAACCCAGCACCTACATTTCTTTAAACGATAATGCTAGCATCTTGTCCACTTTTCATTCACAGGATGTGTCACGCAGGTAACGAATAAACAAACTTGCAAATTAATTTCGAAAAGTCACGATTCACTATTACGATACTGAATGCATCCTGTGAAGCAGGACAATCGACGGATAATCTTGCCACAGTACGCAGACAGCCGGAGCTTGAAGGAAAAATTACGAGCGAGAAAAACCACACTCTTCAGCAACTTCTATCTGGTGGCACTAATGAAAAGTGCAATCCACATGAAGGCCGAGATATTCTGGAAGGAATTGCTCCACCATGTTTGGAATGTACATTGACGCGTGTTGTTTGACGCAGCCTTTTTAGAATTGTTTCTCCGTAGACCTTACCCCAGATGTAGGTGAAAGAGCAAGCGTCGTTTCTGTTAAAGGATTCATGAAGATTGCTGACTAGTGCTCATCGCGTATCTTGAGTTTTTGAGTGGAATTCGGATTTTTGCAGCAAGAAAATTCTGCCTGAGAGTAGCGTTTGCTATTTTTTAAATTCTGCTTGCATGGCTTCTCTTGGAGGAGTACATATCCATTGTCTGTTGTTATTTTCTCCACGATGTGGGCGTGGGTTCTAATAATATGTGAAGCACACTGCTCCCAGTAGTTGTTCTCCAGATTTTTCATCAAGAACCGTAACCCACTGTCAGGTTCCATCATGTGACTCTGTACACCAAAGTACGGTTGTAAGAACGTTTTTATTGTAGTGGACAGATACGTAAACATTTAGGGTACTGTCGCACCTAAATTGGTTTACGGTAAGTCGAGCGATTCACCGCCTCACCGGGTCGTCCAGTTACGAAGAAGCCAAAATAGACAAATGTTGTTAGACTGGGTGACAAGATTCTTCGTAAACGTGCGTGCATACAGTTTTCCGGACGGGACTCGTACATTGACAGGATACCTGCTGACAACTGCCAACAACTAACCAATGAACAAGTGTATCTGCGGGTTTCATTTATTGAGCAAGAAATCTGGGGATTGTCACACCCACGTAACTGTCGCTTTTTTATTTGAATGACACGGCTGTCAAAACTGGAAAACATCTTTTAAAAAGGGAGAATAAACAAAGCTTTCTACGAAGGACTTTATGCTTTGTTTGCGAACGCTGTCTCTATTCGTCCCCAGTAAACAATGACGATCGATTTGTTCCTCGCTAGTGTCCTACAGCTTTTAAACACATTTTCAAAGCTTTACGGAGACGTTTCAAGAAACCCACCCAGACCCACAAGTTATATTGAAAAAAGCTTCTGGGCATTTCTTGTAGCCGATTTCTTCGGAATGGCCAGTGAAGTCTACTTGATATTCGAAAATCTAGTTCATATTTTTCAACCAAAATGTGACGTTGCCCTGAATAAAAAATAGCAATAATGGTGGATTCATCACTCTGTCTGAGCGTTCATTCCAGCTCAGCAATATATCCCCTTTCATATCAATCAAAACCGCCTTTTATTTTATGACCTTTTATCACCGATGCCAAGACGAAATCCAAACCGATTCCTCCTGCGATCCCATATCACTCAGAACTTGCTCTATGGAAGTCATAAAATACGGCAAGCATCGTTTTTATCGTAGTTTTATGACAAATCAGCATGATATTTTCCCCATCATGTGAAATGAGGTTATGAATTGCTCAATAAGCTTTTGTGAAAGGTTTTTTCAATACGGAGTGGTTTTGTCAGTCAAGATGTGGGGATTGTTACTCAAATCTGTCAAGAATTAATCCTGGTTTACGGATGCTTCTCCCAATGACTTGTTAAATAGATAAACAGGGGAGTGGTTTCTGACCCTGCGCCACAGTAACAAGAAAGATATAAGTTTTCGTTGTTCTGTTGGAAAAACAGTGAGTAGTCGTTAGCCCTTTCGGCTGAGGACGTTTGCGCCTTGGATGCTCCAGAAAAAATAAGACTCAGGAACACAACGTCCGAATGAAGTCCTGACGTTTCCCACATGGCATTTGGGCAAAGAGGGAAGAAGAGACGGCAACAGGCCTTAAGATTTTGCCACTGCATCAGTATGAACGAGCACGTAAACTGATCGTTTCACTGACCTTGTGGAGAAACCAAAATCAAGTCTCATCTTCCCGTCCCGTAGGATGCACTTTTGGAGTGGGGGCTTGACTAATTCGAGTATTGGTCACTCCCATCTGCCCCTCTTTGACCACAAGTCTGTTGACGATGGGCAGTACTGTATCAGTTGAAAGGGCGATCAATCCCTCTAAGCCTTACTCACAAGCCCTGAAGAGACTAAAAGACCTTTGGATAAGTCTCTTGGAATCCGATGGCTATATTAACTGAGTCGCACGTTAACAAATAATGCACAGTTCCCTCTAAATATAATTCTGAGTTCATATAGGAATTAAGATCATTGGACAGTAGAGAACTGAGCCTAATTGATGGGCCACAAGGAGATAATAGATAGTGGGCTGTCAAAGAGTTGTGATCAACACCATGAATAGTAAGTAATCTATTTTGACACTAGGATATCTGGAAGTTGGAAGCGGTGCAGCACATGTAGTCGAATAATATCAGAAACGTGAGAATCAGCTGTTTCAGTTCCGTTTCCCATTAAGGCCAAGTTAATTTTTAAGTGAGTCTTCAACATAACGGTTGCCTGAAACCTAATTCCTCTCCTTAGGTCAAGTTCTCCAGCTTCTGCAAACCGGTTAGAGGGTGTGTACCGCTGTAGTCATCGGTGTGTAATCTCTGATCAAATATCATATCCACCTTAGGCTTCTGACGAGCCCTACTAGCGAAAACATCTTAGATTGATGAGCTATCTGAGATAACATCACATTTTACAATACAAAGTTAGCATACATACCAATGCTTAAATGTATATGGGGAATCACAAGATAGAAGGATGGACAAACTTAGCTACTTTGAATGACGAAATTTTCATCTGAGTAGGTTTCTCAAAACCTCGAAAATGAAACAAGCTAGAGAAATCGTAATGGCCGCATGGGCAAAAACAGGCAAATCAAAGTGGTATATTAAGGAAGCCTAAATGTAGTATCCACCTAAAGGAATACTTGACAAAATTATGCCACCAGTGTCAAAATGTGATACACAGGCAGTTTCTCCCAATTTTCCCCCTCAATGTTCAGCTGGATGTAGGCTATATATATATATANATAATCTGTTTACGCAGAGAATTTTTGCAACACTGCCACCCACTAATTAGATCCTTTCAACTGAACTACGCGGGGAATGGGATCCAAACGAAGTACTCTCTTCAAATACATTGCAGCAAAACTATGAAGGTTTGTACCTTGAAAAAATTTGCGATTCCTTGGCACGATTGGCATGTTTCTCGATGAGATTAGGGGAGCAACCGATACTTAGGGAACTATACCACAAAGTCGACTGTTCAGTAAATTAACAGTCAAGCAAAAAAACAAATGGAGAGTTACTTCTAGCGAATCTGCCTTGTATCACGAGAAATTCAGTGATACGCGACATGACGGCTTTTTGTGAGAGAACAACATCCCGCGGTGTCTCATTCTTTCGGCGTGACACATGTCAAACAAAATTGAATGTGAATGAAAATTTCCACAAATCTACCAACAATTTCCAACAAGTCAATTCATCTCAGGCTTATTAAGGATGGGAAAAAATTCACCACCGTTATCCACATGGTTTAAGGGGTTCAACTGAATCACAGAACGTATTCTTGCTAAATGTCTTATCGATCAACTCATGATCCAGTATTCTTGGTCCTAGTGCTCAGGAACTGAAATGTTGTTATTTTAGCAAACTCATGTAAACTTCTGAGACAAAATGACTTTTGTGTACTTCTGCTGATCATAACTGAGGCAGACCTTTCAATACCCATTTCACAGGTGAATGGGCCGTATCTGTTTGCACAATGTACCCACATGTGCTCACCATCAGCGACGGGTTTGTATTAACCCCCAAGCCAGACGAATCGGATAACCATGCTTTTGGTAATCCTGAGCAGCCAGTCGGCTACCAGCGTTGGATTTACTTGACGCTGTTTAGAGCTATTAGTTACAGTGCCCGACATAACTTTGGCATTTAGTAGTGAGCAAATCTGCAAACGAGCATCACCGCAAATTGCCTGGGTTTCACGATTTTTTTTAATCCATGGTCGTGATATATCACGACCACGCGGAAATATGGTTAGCCTGTCTATTCGAAATTTGACTAGTCACTACCAGCGACATATTGTAGTCACAACGAATAAGTAGCAGATTTTAATAACCTACCGCAGTGTATTCACAAGAAGTGAAACCTATAACCCAACTTCTTTGATAGAAATTTCGTCCTCTAAGTTGATCCAATGTACGCCGAAAAGCCCGGAGGCTCTATACGGGCGTTTCATCCTTACTGCGAATTATCAGCAATGCGCATCTCGAAAAATCTCCGAGAATTCTCGAACTCGGAAACTCCCGGCTAGTAGCCTGAACACTTAACAATTCGACCACGAGCGGTCTAAGTGCGAGCTAATTACAATGCTTATCAGCCGCTGGTGACCAAAGAGTTGTGTCCAAATTACTAGCCACCATGCTGCACGTTTGAGACTCCCTGGTGTTTCGTGAGATGCACATTGATGACGATTCCTAATAAGGATGAAACAGCTGTACACTGCTCCTCGAATTTTCAGCATAGACTGACTTCATTTAGAGGACAAAATTTCCTTTAGAGATTCAAAACTTTTCTCACACTACCAAAGTAACTTATTACGTGAGAAAAGAACTGATAATGACAATGATGTCTTTCACTAATCCACGCTTTAACATGCTACTCAGTGGTCGTTTTCTTGTGTAAAATATAAGCAGACAGAAAAGCTGAAACCCGTGATAAGAACTACCAAGTTTCAAATGAAGCCGAAGCTCTCTTAGAACCACTTCTAACGTTGGGAATTAGATTGATTTACAAAGAAAACGCTGAAAGTTATTGATCTTGTCGCCTTAAGTAGACGAAGAACAATGCTTTGCCCTTCACTGTAAGTCGCCAAACCATTCCTTCAGTTTGAAGTACTCATCTCTCATGAGTTCCTTGACTGAAGTGTGCAAGTTAAGGGTTTTCTGAAATACTGAAGACGCCTTTATTATTTCCTTATTCTGTTAGGATAATGATTCGCTTAGAAATTTCGGCATGTTCAAACGGACAGTCCAGACGGATATTCCTGCACCGCTGTGCCTGAAGCACAACCGTACGGCATGCTCCATGCGTGCAGGTGAGCGCAGGTTTGCCAATCTATTTAATTTTGTCGGCTTATTGTGGTTTGGCTTCAATCCATAATAAAATTGCAAAAAAAACTGAAATGCTCATGAGAGCGACTTTCCTCACTTAGTTCCCACTCGAGCTTGACCACGAACTTACCAGAAGGCTTCGATGAAATATGGTCTTGGTTGTCAGCAGTAGCCCACATGCAGTAGAAACTGATGTTTCATGACAAAGTCTAACTTTGGTTTGTAAACCGTGGTGATTTGAGCGTAAAAACAGTTGTTTGCTCACGCTGAATCACAGACAGTAGACGACTGGGCTGAGAATTTTTTCCTTACGGTTGGGACCAGAATGCACAATCAAGCATACAGTTGATAACAAAAGTTCTATAAATTACTCAAACGCGCAAGAGTTCATAGCGAAAAGTGAAACTATTCTTAACAGACGAGAAGTGTTCACATTTTTTGGTGATGTTCAAGAATGCACATGTTTAGTTGGATCTCTCAAGCGAATAGGTGTTGGGGGCAAATTACTTAATTTTAAGACTGCTTCCAAAGATCGCAGCAACCCTGCAAAACGAGAAATTCCCCCAACTCGGTTTAACCGAGTATGATAAAAAAAAGGTTCGTTTAATACACTAGCGGAATTTTCGGAATTCTATTTCCTTAAGCTCAAGGTATCTTTGAGTACAAAGTGCTAACGTAGCTCTTTCTGGTGATGCCAGGAAACACTTGGAGAGTATGAATATAAATATGACAACAATAGAACGTATTTCCGGGAGAGTTTCACTTTTATCAAACGAAACGTTTTACCCATTCTATTCACATCGGAACTGAGTGTCTGACTGACATGGAGATTGTGCTGACATTTTCATCACCTGTAAGCTGTTACCAGTTCCGAATCCCATCAATCGCCCCTAACGATGATGAACGACTGGTGCCTGACAAGCAAAATGTCAGCACTGATAGCAAATTCATAATTTAAATTACCACCAGAGTTGCGCTAAAGTACGTGAGCCAAAGCTTCTCAATTTTAGCGTGTTTTTCTCACAACACGAGAAGTTTCTCAATGAGTGAGCTTTCTTCTGAGCGACGTCCCGACACCACATATCAATCTTTATGCAAAAATGATTACTACTTTTCAAATTCAAAAACAGACAGGTTCCCCCACCACTTTGCTTGGATGAAAATAGAACTGTTAATGATACCGCATTGGTTGCGAACGCGGGAGTAACCATCCAGTCCCGACAAAAGTTCTGAAATTGCCAAAGCAGATGGAACAGCAGCGCAACTGTGACATTTAATAGAAAAGTTCAGTGGACAATTAACAGAAAAATTCGCAGACAAATAAAATTTTCACCGCAGGCTGGTATAAACTGTGGTGCCTGAAGGTTTGAACATTGTACCTCGGTGGTATTAATGTTTTTGTATCAGGCATTCACAAGAAAGCGCCGACAAGCCTAACGCTGATTCACACTGAACTACCTAAAATACCAGGGTAGACAAAAGATCAAAGCCGATGCGGATGGTTTGCGACCGACGATTATCGTGCGAAAGATAACACAGACTACCGGAACTAAAGTGACTCTGAGTAGTAAATGAATATAACCCATCAAAGAATCGGAGATAATGGTTAAGGCAATCAGTGGATCAGGGGGACAACGAACAGCTACGGTGATTTGACACATAAACCGTATGAGCTCAAATGAAAACACACATTCTATGGGTGTTATCGCATTTCTCCCAGGTGGGCATGAACCAGTGGATTTCTCACCCACAATTTGCATTGCATCAACCAGGGATTTCACTCATCGTACGAATGGGACTTTGTGGAAGCGCAGTGATACGCGGATTTGGTCGAAAAAGAATAGTACCACCCAAGGAGGACCGTTTTGAGAAGAGATCACTTCCTGTGAGATACGACAGACGCTCTCTTCGGCTCTTCTCTTTTCGCTTAAGAGTATTTGCCATGCATAAAGCAGTCCATAAATCGTCTTCATTCAGGGTGTCCAACCTGTGGGGATAATAATGTAACCCTCCTAAGGGAGGCAACTGCTGATTACGCCGTCGGTCTCTTGTGTTGGTGTACATTCCTCTACTGGGATGTGTCACAAGCAAGCTCTTTTACGCATACATAGACTGGGTCTTTGGAATGAAATAACTTTATGACGGACAAATATCGCGTGCATTTCTCTTTACTTGGACTTATCGTTATGACAGTAGCCAGACGTCATTCCGTATCTGTTTCAACTAGACTAGATGGTAACTCGGTTAAAAACTAATGTGGCGGGCTAGTATACTCGGCAAGGGTGGGAGGCTCGGCAGCATATTTTATTCCCAATAGCCTAGCAGCTGACGAAAGATTCCAGCGAGGGAGTCAGACAGCGAAACCGTTTTGGTAGATCCGCAGCTTAAGTCGACCTAAGGAAGGCTCTCACCATATTCTTCTTGAAAGAGTAAACTCACGCATTTATTGGAAAAGGGTATATTTTGTCATTCACCGGCACGAGTGGAGTGAATTGCACAGAAATTAATAGAATTCCTGCAGAAAACTCAGGATTTCGATTGTAAAATTAAACGAACCACCGAATCGAATGCATTCATTATATTCTGGTAAACTTGCTGAAGGTGCTCCTCTGGAATTTCGCTCTGAAAAATGGGAAACGTGTGGTATTCATGGATAACCTGACAAGGAAACACACTGCATTACGGTCAGGAGATAAATAAATAAATAAATAAATAAATAAATAAATAAATAAATAAATAAATAAGGTAACTGCCTTCAGTGTAAAACAAATGAGAACGCTTCGAGGAAGGTTAACAAGCAAACCCAGTGGATGAATTTGTAACGTTAAACAGATGACATTTTCCACAATTAAACAAAGGAACATCGACGGTCGTTTACTTCGACTTTAGTATCGCACAACCAGTCCTCGTCGAAGAACCCACACCTGGCTTTCGAAAGCAATACACTCATGCCTTTTGGCGAGCATCCTAGTAAGGCCAGCCCAAATCAATTGACAAATTCGATGCTTCACAATAAATATCGGAGTCACAGTACGCAAAGGCAGTTACCGTACATAAGATCCTCAGAATAATAGAGAGCTTATTCTATTGGTTGTGGGCAAATCGGTACATCCGACAAAAGTGCAGAGGCAGTTTTCCGGCCGGCAGTGCCGCCAGACCCATTTGGGTAGTGAAGGAATACTTTTGATGGGTTAGCCCTTTAGCCCCCTCACGATCTGCCTTCGTAATACAACTGTAGAAGTGTCCAATACAGTAGAAGAAAAACACTACAGGCTGACTTTTCAGTAAGCCGTAGGATCAAGGGGCAAGCAAGGCGATCAATGGGAACACGGTACACGATGCGACAGTGACTATATACTTGAGTGAAAATTAATTCTGAAGGGAATATTCGTGTTACAGTATTGAAATATGTGTTTTACAACCTAAATGCTTTCTTGAAGAAGCCATTCTTGTGTCGAAAAATTAATAGTGCAACCTAGGTGGTAGTGGGTGGCCGCCTTAGCCCGATGACATATTGAGCAGCACGAAAAAAGCAGCTTCAATGATTCCGCACAACTGGAAATGCTGGTTGCAGTACTTGAGTTTTAACAATAGGGTACGAGGTGAGCAAAATAATTTCATAGTTCAAAACACGGAGAATTGCAGCAAATTTGGACCCTGTCCCTTTCAATTTTTTCTGCTGATCCATCGTATCACGGTACCAATCACGCCTGACTGTCAAGTCAATGTTGTTTGCTCCCACCAGAGTTAGCAACCCGATACCGTACACCATGTTCTATCGGCGTAGCCAAAGCATATCCACGTTAAGCTGACCATTTTCATTGGATAGGTTCCCCAGAAGTAATCGGAATCACAAAGGACAAAAGAGCTCTGCAATTATCGTTGTGATTTTCCTTCACTAATCAACCTTAACGGCCGTGACACAACGCATAATTTATTCGGGCTCATTCGTACAGAACACTATGCAGATACCCAAACCCACTTTTAAAATAATCCAGAAGTAAACGCAAGCCAAGCGTATATACGGCTGTCAAAAACTTAATTTCTCCATCGTCCTATCCCGAAAACTGGAATCCGTTGGTTGGTACCAGCTGCAGAATCTAGCCCCAGTGTTTGAACTTGGTGGACCCGTGAATCCGCGAATGAAGGGCTTCGCTATGATACTGGTGTTTGAACATGTAAAATCCTCAAAAATCACCTCCACGTCAAAACCATGTGACTGTAACAAATGCTCTAAATGAGTTATGGAGAAAAGTGAAGTTGGACATTTCACTGAACCGAGATCTGGCGCTTTGACGAGAGGACACAACACTCGAAATTATGTTCTCAAAGTTCCGCTCACTGAACGGAACGTGACCATTGAAAACAACCTGATTTGTCAAACGGTTTATGAGCCCTCTTCCGAACTTGTAGAAATAAAAGAGACACTAAAACCTCCTGATCATACAAACTTGTATGAAACCCACATAAAAACCCAATACAGAAATTCCCACAACACTGATTTTGTCTTAAGCAAAAGCACTGTAGAGTGAACAAAATGGTAACCCAGGTTTTGGGGATAAGTGGATACCCTAGATTAAATGCAGACCATTCATAAGTACGACAAATAGTTCCTCCAAAGTGGTAAACATAGTATAATACCCAACGCCCGCGAATAACCAGCAGTGTGAACAACAAATTAGACAGGAACTCACTTGATTCAATAGATTAGCACATAGACTTGGCCATGAAGAAGCAACTTCGATCAAATGCACAGCATCTGCTTCGGGACAGATATGGTTACCAGTGGAAGTCATTGTATGTTCCAAAATCGGCATTGTTGAGGTAAGCTGATCTAATTCATCCAGTGAAAGACCAAGAATTTCCGCGGCTTTGGATTTTGCTTGGGCCAGACTTCGTGCACTAGGGAGGCTGGATGCGTCTGAAGGTTGGTGTGAAAATGCTACATCATAACTATTTGAAACTCGGCTGTACAGTACTCATTTCCTAATACTACCTTGGAAATTCCGAGCGAACTAGGCCCTATCCGAGAGCTGACCGTATAATGGATGATCAAACAGTCTAACACTTGAAGATTTCGTACACAGCGGTACGGTAGCGTTGTAGAGGGAGTCGTTGTGTGTGGGGGGGGAGGGGGGTAGTTGAATAAAGGGCACAACCATATCATGTAACTGGAAGTCACAAGCCTACAGTCATTCCAGTTGGGCTTAGCTCAGATTACCTGACAATGGACGACATGATGTCAGCGGTTCGTGCGTTCCAGAGTGACGGCCGATGCGTGTTCGAATCTCTCGTAAAGCGTAGCAAGCGAGTCCTGACAGATCTGTTGTGAGTGACAGGAGCACACGCTTGAGTTGATTTTGCTACGAAGAAAAACAAAACGGTCTATTTGTTAGGTACATTCACTATAGTTTGCCTCACCAACAGACAATGAAAAAAAACCATGCCGCAAGAGATGTATTCCAAACCGCCTCTCCACAGCTGCCCCTCCCAAACAACTGACTTGTTGAGAGAATCGCCTCCCCCATGCTACTATCGCTCACCCCAACGGGAGTAAAATGAGTCATATTTTTCAGAATGTCCAGAACATCTCCGTAGTCAACTTTATGAACTCAGCCATGGTAACTGATGTTCCAAATGATAGATCTTTATTTTGTTGTATCTGAAAAGTAATCATACCAGTAAACGGTTTCACATAACGGTAACATTTCTGCCCATAAACCAAACGAATGGTATTTCCCAATCGAGTGTCTAGTCAGCATTTTGTCACAGTCCGAACTGAACTTACGGGTTATTGGGTCTGCGAATTTTACCGCAAATTGTCTGCGTGTACGGATCACCGTTTACTTCATTCGCAAAATCAACCATGTACTGATGCGATAAACAATAGGCGTACATGTGATTAAGGTCACGTCTCCTTTTGCCAACACAAACGAGGCATACCCTACAAAAACAAACTAATCTGATATAAACTATTGTTTGTTATCAATTCTGTAACATAAATTCGGGTTTCGGATTCACTGAACAGTCTGAGTCATTATCACAAATTAATAGTTGCTGAAGGCCATTACTTCCAACCGCAGTTACCTATCAGTAGGACAGCTTTTTACAGCAATAACTACCTTAGAAATTCCGAGAAACTTGTATTTCTAAAATGTCAGAAAGCAACGCGGCATTACTGCAAATACCAAACACCTTTTTGGCGGACATGTGACTCTACTACATGTAGCATATGGAGTAAACGACGGAAGCAAGGCAGTGGACAGCAACTGAGTTCGCGATCGTCCACTTGCCGAACGGAAATTGTAGTCCATCCAACAAGGGAATCATTCTGTTACGGTGTGATTCTCAGGTATCTATCTTTTACTAAATCAAGAACAGTGAATCATCAAGTGAATTGCGCTCAATGGGACCATCAGTAGAGCAACTGGTTTCAAAGGTGGAACATATAGAGTGGTGTCCCGACAAGATTGATTTGGAAGGGGCATCGCACCTGTGTTGGAAAGCAAATCCGGTGAAGATTGTCAATCATTATTAGTAGGCAATGGTGGCCCTCGTGCAGCGCGTTCGATTGTAGAATACCATTAACGAGAGATTCGGTTGGGGTTCAGTTGAATCGTTCGTCAAAATTAAATTAGTATACAACTGAGTGTATTTCGAAAACATTTGTATAATTTGAGTTCACGTATAACAAGAGGTGAGCCCGAAAAGTGTCTGAGCCAGTCGAAGACTGCCAAACTGTTTCCAACTACCTTATGAGTAGTGTTCCTTCAAGAAAATCTACTGGGATATCTCGGGTATTTTACCAAATTAAACGAGATAATCGGCTTCGACCGCAGCGTGACTTTGACAAATTTATGCACTCAGAGAAGAAACAAATGTCGTGCAGAACGCACAACCACATCAAACGGCAAGCCAAGTTATCTCCGGCTCAAGGGTTCAGACAGCGACTGACTCCCATTTAGACGTTGTTTCATTTTCGTGAATTATTTGAATGACCTCTTGAAAGGGGCTATTTCCTTCTGAAGACCCATAATGCCAGTCACGATCTAGTATGTGAATACTTATGAAGGGAAATCATCTTTATAAAGCTATAAACCGGTTCACCGTGAGTGACCGTTATTCGGGTGGCAAACAAGGTTTACTGAAAATCCGTGTGCGATTCGTTGTGGCAGTGGTTACAATAATTGCCTCAATTTTCACATGATCCAGATATACGGTCAACTTTGACTTGAGTTATTGTGCCAAAAATCAGAAGATTTCAGTTCCCTTAGTAAGCTTTGGTATGCGCATGCATATATATATATATATATATATATATATATATATATATATGAAGCACAAACCACGTGTACTCTCTATGGTAACCAATGCGTAATAAGAGGCGCTTTGTACCAATCTTCGAAAGTTAATGTGGATAGCCTCATAA
Organism: Opisthorchis felineus; assembly: GCA_004794785.1. NCBI lineage: Eukaryota > Metazoa > Platyhelminthes > Trematoda > Opisthorchiida > Opisthorchiidae > Opisthorchis > Opisthorchis felineus. Next base: position 567,318 of record SJOL01006460.1, on the reverse strand, counting down.
AATTATTCCTCTTCACAGGATGTCCACTTACATAGGACTTCTTGTTTGAGTACATGCGTTTTGGTAGATGTTGTAGCGTTCCTGTTAAGTTCCCCATAGAATGAGTTACCACAGATCTGGTAGCAACAGTTAGATAAAATTTGACTCCAGTTACCTCTAAAACGGCAGATGGAAGTGTTATGCACGTCAAACGTAGAGTTATAAACTACACTGGTGTCTTGCTGAAAGAAAGTAATGGACGTACGTTTTGTACAAAAGTACCTTTTAATCTATGGAAACGCGTCGGGTTACGACAAATCTACGGCGTCCCCCTAGCACTGAAGCTTTTCGACTATCCTACACACGTACACTGTTAAGCCGATCCGAGACCATGTGGATCCCGGTTCTGCGGTGTGCTCCATATTTACCCTAGGTTGCGAGAACATATGCTCAATTTTTATATGATTAAATTTATGGAAAACCTACCCCGAGTTTCTCCATCGTAATGATATCAAGTTCCGGATGTCTGTGGTTTTTTAAGGCTTTCTCAGGATGGTGTGCCTGTACAATTTGATCATAAGCCCGACGACATTGACGCAGTTGTTCGGTAAGGGCGCGTTTTTCACACAAAGCAGCCTTCAGCTGCATTCGCTGGCTTTCTACCTCTGTGCGGAGACGCCCTTCTGCCATTTTTGCCTCATTTGTTTCTTTTATAGTGGAAGCCTGTAGGGTACGCGAAGAACACGTGTTAACCAACGCTATCGGCTAGAAGGAAAACATTCTATGTTGCAAATAATAGCCTGAAATTTTAGTGCAAAATCATACAGAGATTTATGAATAAGTTTTTATATACCCACACGCTTGTCTCAAAATGCATAGCATGCTGGAATGGTGAGTTTAACGAATATTTAGTAAAGTATCCTATCTAAGCGTTAATCATAGACCAGCTACGTAGTTTAATTGCCAGAAGTGGTCTTGGGAACTAACCGTTCACATGAATGTTGAAGACATGCCACTAATCAGAACGACGGACACTGAACATGGTACCACGGGAGAAACACTGGGCTTTTACAGTGCGATCAATCCGATATGGTATATGAGCCTACTGGTGAACTTGTGCGGGAATTAGTTCAGGTTGGCAAGAGGTTAACGCAATTTGATAAAACTTTATATAACCAAAACAACGAGTGAAAGCTAGCTACGTTACAGACCAGTTTTCTCAACTTCAGGGGTGTTGAGCTATATTCACTCTCAAGATTGTTACTATAACCGAAACTCAGTTGAGCTGAAATATGGTGCATGCGCCTTTGTTCAGAAAAGCGACGCTCATTACGTTCACCGCTGAGTTACGCTCCAACTTTACCTTCGCCAGCGGAAATAGAGATGACTCCTGGTGTAAACCGTTAAGGTAGCTATCAGTCTCCCAGTTACGGCTGTCCGAAACAACAACCCTTCACAGGGTCTCCAAGACAATACCCCTCATCAGAATTCAATACACACTTGCGATGAACTTAGTATGAGAAAACTAAATATTTACGGGCATTTGGATACCTATCCGCAAACTCCCGTTAAAATAAACACCACACTGTGGGTCATTTCGGTTTTCCTCTCCTGGTTTTTATCGAGGGTTCAATAACATTCTCAAAATGCTGTCATTAGACCATACAAAAGCGATTTCACCAGAGATGTGCCATTTCACCTAATGAGGCCAAAAAACAACTGACTAACCCAGGGAGTTGTTCTCTGTTCAGAATGCATGCAACTCATGAGGTTGTAGGACTTATCGTTTCGCGATTACCTTCAAGGTCCTCTGAACTTAAAATAAGGACAACTTGTTTATATGGAAGCCATTCTGGCGGTCACGAAAACGAGGAAAATATAAATGTCAGCTTTCTTTCTCTTCTGATTCATCTGGTTGTGGCACGTTGCCTCTTCTTGAAAGACCAAGATAATTTGGAAAACTGAGTCACTTTTATCCATTTGAATAATACAGGAAGAAACTACCGGATATCAACATTTCGCCTTTGACTTTTCAGGAACGATAGTTAAAACCACCGATTTTACATCATAAATAGGAATAAATAGAAACGAAACAGTGAAACACAACCAGTCGTATGGCAGGGCCAATCAGGTTCGTTGCGTGAATCCAGTGTCATAGTGCCACCGGCCATGGGTCACCGGTATTCCCATGCGTTTCACCAAGGGTACACAATAGTACTACAGATGTTGGTTAGTGCACGTAGCCACACACAATCCACTTTCCCAAGTATCTGCAACACAAGGTTACCCCACACAATGACTGATATTTACCACTTCGCCGGTTATCGGCACACCGGAATAGGGTAACTGGCTACCTTTTCATTCACCAACAGAAGGAATTTTCTACCGTTTCAAAGTAGTAAGATTTTATCGATGGACAAGAAATACAGAAATCTGTAGTAAGTATACCGGAAGAATCATATCTACGAATGGGCAGACAATCTGGTAACCTTCATGGCTAGTCAGTAATTGTTGTTGTTTTTCGAATAGGTCAGTGAACTCACATCAGATAATGCGCACAGAGGACAGACCGCCCAGCATCGAGCTGCGCGGTTGTTTCCTCGTATAACGTTTGTTTTATGTTTGTATGGGGTGCGATGGGAGATTCTATCGTATTCGTGGCAGCAAACATGGGGGCAGAGAGACTAACAAAAACCTCGTAGACTGGTGAGATGTTATCTCAGTACATGTATCGGCTATCATCAAGACCAAACGTGGGCAAAACCAGAGTGAGGTGTATTCGATATAAAAGTACCAATAATTCGATGACATAGCACGGTTTGCTAAAACTGTAAAAGGAATCCATACAGATAAACTGAAACCGATAATAAAAAACCGGTCTTCACAGAGAACTGGACAGTGCAGACCTCGTATTAGTGTTGCACTCAGCATGATTTAGAATGCATGTTATTAGATAGTTATCACTATCTAGAAAGACGAGCCCTCGAAAGTGATCGCTTTTGAATGATCCCTTTAAAGTCCGATTGATGTTTATGATCCTTGGCAGACTGGCCTACCCCCTACATGCAACAAGGGTGCATTATGGTTAGATCCTTCCTCAAAAGAAACAAATAATTTACCGTTCCACTTGTTCAACTGGGCATTGTGGGGTTTCTGGATGTTGCCCAATGCCAGCTACAAAGATCGCAGATGAAAGTTTGACCCAAACAACCATTGTGTACATATTCGGATCATTTGGTCTGAGACACAATCACATACGCGATATAGTGGATAAATACACACAAGGCCAATAGCTGGCGGACCTCAAAAAGGATTACCGAAAGGAATCGGTCTAAAATGTGTTTTTAGCTGGATCGAATAAAACAGAAACAAGTTTGCATTACAACAAAAAAGATGGATCGTACGTTGGCCAGGGGCACAGCAAAATCATTCTTCAGTCAACATTGAATATCACTTCAACATTAGAACAACTTAATACTATAACTGCGTGGGCAACTAGACTTTCTTGTCTCAAGCTTATATATATA